>VMBQ01007155.1:36428-49301 GCA_007657795.1 Dreissena rostriformis | reverse complement strand
GTACCAAGTTTGGAGATATGGGAGAGGGTTCGCTATTGGTATATAATTGTTTTCATTGACGAATTTTCACTTATAAGTACATTAACAATTAATGAATTTTTTCATCAAATAGGATACAATATGTGAATATGTGTGCAAATTTATAATGAAAAAAATAGTTTTTAATCAATGAACATATATGTATATTATAACAAAAATTAAATTCGTGTTTTCTACGTCAGTCGGATTTGTATGTTGAGCATATCTAAAAAAAATATTGCTGCTTGAGTTTTTAAACTTTATAAAGTTATTAATCAACATGTGAATTTGCGCTTCCATGTATTCTGGTGCATTTTTACATAAGGAGAGTTATAACCAATTTTTGCTACAAATATCATAAGGGACTTTTATTGTTTATAAGTATTATTATAAGTGTGATTTAACGTTATATATAATAAAATCATCTTGTGAACTTGTGCAGTTGGGTAGTTTTGGTCTATTTTGTTGCATCGTTTTGGAGTAATGGATGTTTGAGACAAAAATGGAATGCGTGGGATATGTATCATATTAAGCCATATTTTAAATATTGTATCATTTAACTAGTATCATTCTACTAGTAAAACATTAGATAATTGATAGAGCTTGCACTTGTGTATGCTCTGCAAAGTCGAGTTTTAAAATGCGTTGATTTTTGTTTTTAGATTAATGACTTTGATAAACAGTTTGAAGAANACTTTGTTTATAAAATTTAAGTAACAAAGAAGTATCTATTGCGTGTGGTTTGTTTTTGTACAATTTAATTTCATTTTTTTAACATATTTCGTCATTCATTTATGACGAATCTTTTTTAACCAGATCTCAACTACTCTTAAAATCCTTCATATAAGATTGGGGTATGCCTTTTGTTCTAAATAAAACATGTTGTTTTCATTCAATTTCTTTTGTTTCCCTTGACGAACTTTGATGAAACTTTGGAAAGAAGCTTTATGTTCATGTAGCTTGGGATTGCAATTAGAGCTAGTCGGATCACAGACATTTTTTCTTAAACAAGACAAACGATTTCCCCTATATAAACTGTGTCGGGATGGAGCTAATGCAATGAAATTGTGTATGTTTGTTGCACACTTAGCTTGGAATTGAATATGGTATTGTTCTGAAATGTGTGTGTTGGTATCTTACACGCAGACATTGATGGTATTAGGACCAGTTTGGTCTTGGTTCAGGTCACTGTTACTAAAATGAAAACAAAACCTGTTTCCACTGAATAACCTTAAGTTTTGAAAGAGGTATTTTATTTGTATGTAGCTTAAATGAGAGACCCTACTTTCGATTGCACAATTATTTATATTGAATTTATCACTAAAACGCTTAACGCATAGTTTTGTTTCGTTGCCACATTTCTTGTTTCTAATTGTTTACCACTTTATTTTGTGAATCGTGTTTCTCCCCGTTTCACCAAAATTCATTTAATCTTAGATCATCTTTATGAAACTAATATATTATTCTCCACAAACAGCGATTCCAGACAGTTCCCTGCGGCAAAAAAAAAATTATGACTTCATTTCTTTTTCTTGTGATTATGATAAGCATGTTGAACGATATTTGTGTTACAGTCTTTCAGAGTTCATGTTCATACACCAATCATCAATGTTTTTCTCTAGAGATGCAAGGACCATCAGATGTCACTGAGGATGCTGGTAAAATTGTCATCTTATCGTGTTCGGCATTCGGAGCAACCGACATTTGGTGGGAGAAAGACGATACGATAATTAAAACAGAATCAACTGGAGGCAAATTCAGTGTAATAATATGGATTGTTTTTGTAGATCTGTGAAAATTGCGAATATGTTCTTAACTTTAGAGGGGACTTCTTAAGTGTATATAAATATATAATGTCTTCATACAAATATCAGCATTTAATTGTCAGCTTCAATTTGTAAAATACAAATAAAAAATATACTAAAAGATGATAAAACTATTCTTAACTAAAGGATAATAAATTCTATTGCAGAAAATGGCAAACAAATATCTTCGTATCGCTAGCGTATCAACACAGGACTCGGGTGAGTACACTTGTGTCGCCAAGGATACTGAGGGCTGTGAAAGCCGACGCAAAGGAACACTCACTATACTCAACCGGGGAAAATATGAACAATGTAAGTTGTTTATAATATGGTGCACATCAGTGCGAAATATTGTTCAGGGTTCGGACGAAGATCTTGTGTCGATGTTAAGCTCGACCTCTCGAAGAGAAGGCTAGCTATTACAATCACTCCAACGTCGGTGGCGGCATCCGAGCTTTGTTAAAGTCTGTCGGTATTCCCCCATATTCAAATGGCCAATTCTGGTAACTTAAATTGTCAAAATGAGGTGCAAATTTGTACGCACATATACATTATATTGGCAGTTTTAATATTTTTTGTAAGTTGGTTTCTCAGAAAAAGCTTTAGGAATTCATTCACACGTTAACGTCATACGTAAATAGCTTGTATCAATACAACCATTGATATTGTGTGTGAGATGTTGGGATCAAGGTCACTGTTACTCAGACAAGCAAATTAGATTCAGTTTAAATTCTCGAGAACCAATTGAGTTATTGTAATGCATTTTCATTAATAAATACATGTTCCTTTAATCAAGACCTAGCTGCAGATGATTGGTGGGGTTAACTTTAAGTCACGTTCAGTAAATGTAGAAACGATATTGCTGCTAAATAACATTTAAACAAAGAAAGCTTTTGTAATTACACGTGAAACATATAGACCTTATATCAATACCTCGGTTTGGTTGAATGTGGCATTCCTGATTTTATGGTCAAGGTCACCGTGTCTTAAAATATCAAACTAGATTCTGATAACTAAAAAAAATATATTTAAGTTATGTTCTACACACTGATACCATCTATCAAAAATTAATTTCAGATTGCGGATGTGGTCAAGGTCATCTTAACTAAATATAGATAAACGGTCGGGTTCCGCTTAATGATTCAAAAACGAATTGACCTATTGTATTTTAACTTTGTCCATTTATGACTTATATCCAGACCAAGCATGTGATTGCTTATGGGCGGGGTGGGTAGGTGGGTTTAATGTTAATATCACTTTATTAAATATTTATGAATTGTTTGTACTCAATTGCCTGGAAACCAATTGAGAACTTTAACGAAGCAGTTTACATATATATCTTATATCAATAGATTACGCCTTAGTTGGGTGCTATCAATTTCTGCTTTAAATCAAGGTTTGGATATCTGGAAAGATAGTATGTTATTTAGAAATTTTAAATTACTTTATCTTAACAATATCTTACGCAATTTGATTGCTTCTACATAATAATGGTATTTAAGACAAAAATGTCACAGACTTCGACAATGTCAGGGACTCTGACATGAACTAACAAGCCGAGATGGCCGAGAGGTTCTTTTTTATTGCCACACTTTCAGGTTTTCCCATGTCCGCTCGTCCGACGGATGTTTGCGTAACTTGTGACTCAAATATTATGCTTTCTGGGCTGATGAAACTTAATCAACATATTCATCAGCATATTAACGTGTGCACCTAAGTGTTTTAGTGCTGTTTTCGTCCTCGTGTCTGTCGATCCGTCTTTTTGTTATTCTTGTTTTGAGTCATTGCATGCAATTTTGTTTTATATTGATCAAACTTCAGTTTCAGTGACAATGAAGTTTATGTCATGTGAAAAATGCTAAGAACATTTGTATAGCATTTGTGTATAAACGATATAAGTATATCTGATGAAGTTCAACAATTATTCCGGTCTGTTGAAAACAATTGCGGACAGGTTACGGTAGTTTTCCTATTATGGGTAGTGTGTAACATTGATAACACTCCAGATGTTTCTTTTATGACTGAAGTGCAATTTGTTACACTCAAGTTAATGTTTCTGCTATCTCAAGATGATAATTACTGTATATTGATAGCTCTGATTATGTGATGATTAACTTTAATTTTACGATGAAATTTATAATGATTTATGTTAAAATATGTTAAAAATTGTTCAAAAGGTTTCTATTTGAAAGCAAACATTTCTTCAATTGGTTGCTTATTCTGAAAATATGTATAAAAATGATTAATAATTGGCATGCTGTTCTGACACTGATTTCTTAAAAAAATATAATTTTGCAATGTGTATGATATTCATTTCACAAATTGCGACTGTTTTAATGACCAACTGAAACGTCACAAAAGCTTTTATGTTCATAATCAAAATTTTAAATGCACGCCAAGTTCGCAGATTGTTCGATATAGACTTTCACACCGTATCAGAACTCTTGAAAAATAGGACATTCCCAAAACAAATGAACATACGCATCTACTTTCATGCTACAAAAACCTGCAAAAATAAGAAAAACATACGATAGTATATAAATTGTATTTGTAATAATTTGCATAATATAAGTGCAAGGTTATATGGTTGTATAAACAATTGTTTTGGTTCATTTTTTTGTCAAAAAATGATTCTATTTTGTATTTGTCTTTATGGGATTGATTAGTCAGTACGAGTATTGTGTTGCAGATTTGAGTTACATCTGTAATTGATGAACGTACATATTTTTGGCGATTGACAACTAATGTTTTCAGTTTGAAGCTTTTCTTTTCAATCTAGTGGAACACTTTTAATGAAACTCTAGTATTTTAGAAAATCACTGGTATTTAACCCTTCCAAGTTTTGTAATTGTTCAAAAGTACAAAATGTCCTCGTGCTATAGTCGTATATTTGTTCTATCTTTAATACCTTTAATATGCCATTCTTTGTAGAAAAATAAACCTTATGAATTATGTTTTTTTTAATGAATTATTCCAAATTATTTCTTTTCCGATGTTTGTGAGTTTTGTTTGTATTGACCTTATTCCAAACGTGAAATGTTTCTTTTAGGAACGCTGATAGAATGTTTAGTGTGTCTTTATCGACAGATTTAATGTATTTTTTTTAATCAAATAGCTACCATATCTTTCCAGAGACGTACTGAATGAGGTTGATGTATTAATCGTTTAATCCAGCTAGCTTTAGGACTATCCACAAAGCTTTCCATATCAATCATTATTAAACCGCTATTTTTATATTCTTGTATAATTTGATTACGTGTAATCATGTCGGGTTTGTAACCCCATTTCAATTTGAACGTTATTTTTTTTTACTTTTAATTTTACAATCATTTGGTCTTTTTAAAACTGTAAATGTATATATTAGTTTTGACAATATAACTGTTTTGATAGCTGAGATTTTCTTCTATTAAAAAAATATCCCATTTTTTTCATTTATGTAAATAGTGTTCAAATTCCTAATTTGTATAATATAGATATTGTGTTCAGCGATTGTATTTGCATTGTTGTATATTGGTATTTCAAGTAAGTTCGCGCTTTCACTGTCCCAAACAAACTTTTTATTTGGACACAATTTTACATTCATGTTTATCGCACCATATTTCAGTAAATAGCATTTTTTGTTATTCAATTTTAAACATGATATAGTGGCGAATGTCTCAATGGTGACAATGAAATGTTCAAATGTCTTTTGACAGTTTATTTGTTTATTATAGTCTCGTCCAATATTTACAATCTTCACAATGCATATATAAAACATAAAGCTATAGATAAAACATTGGTCATACATTAAATGAATTATAAGAGACTTATTCATAATGTATACAGTAAAATTGCCAGTCATACATAGGATTGAAGGGAAGTAACTCGAACCATATTGCCAATCGTTGTTAATCTCTAAAGAGTTACCTTTCTTCAATTTTATTCAAATGCTCTAGCAAGCAAGTTTTCTGCATTGTTATAGCCCCAGTATATTCAAAGTACTGTAAAAATGTCTTTTACGATTCATAAAATAGATACATTACATTATATAAGACCATTCTACACAAGACTTATAAGATACTTTAATGTACATACATGCTATTCATTATATACACTGATAAAACATCAGTAAATTGATACAGTCTCACCTATGCACTTTTAAAATGTATTTAAACTAAAACATGACTATTCTTATGCAATTAAAGAAGACTATTGATAAAAGGTTTTATTCTATTAGCTACATATTTAATTGCAATTTTACAGTCAGATTTTAACAAAGAGACTGGGCGCCGATTGTTAATAGATTTTTAATAAATGTATCTTTCTTTGGAAAAAGAAAAAAATACTTTGTTTTTTAGATGAATTCATATTCGGATAAAGGACGGGATGTTTTTATCTACCTTCTTTTGATAACTCTCCAGTTCTTGAAAGAATATGTCGAAGTTTTCTTGATTCACAATTAGGTCTATATTACAGAGTATAGCGAAATATTGTTGTTCGTGTTCAAAATTTGTTTTAATGATAATTTTCTATTTCATTATTATTTTTGTTATGGTGTTATATTGCAACCTTGTGAATTAGCAAGAAGTCACTTTTCCCCGATCTTAATGAAACTTGCGCTTAGAACAGTTGTTCCTGCAATATCTCGAAAATACTTCGAAAAAAGGTCTGGTCTGATAACAAACGTTTTTGCCAGTCTTGTTCAGATGTGTTGCGCCAGACTTATATATCGAGGATGTTTCAACCCTGGTACCGGTAATATGCTATTGTTTGGATATTGGGATGTTTATCTTCTTTTTTTCAGGTACATCCCGGATGTTTTTTGTCTGTGCTGATGTAGGAGGACTTGCGCACATAAGCTTTTGTTTGTTATTTAAAACAAAGTAAAATATTTCTTAAAAAATAGTTGAATTGTGAAACCTTGACAATATGCGCTGTAGCACTTGCAAATAATTATTATGCAAAAGTTTGACGAAAATATCATGCACAGTGTAGGAAGAGTTTCGCACACACATTTGGATATGTAATTTTAAACAATG
Organism: Dreissena rostriformis; assembly: GCA_007657795.1. Classification (NCBI taxonomy): domain Eukaryota; kingdom Metazoa; phylum Mollusca; class Bivalvia; order Myida; family Dreissenidae; genus Dreissena; species Dreissena rostriformis. The sequence continues at coordinate 42,460 of VMBQ01007155.1, read as the reverse complement.
AGTAATAACTCTTAAAAAATAAGGCAATCGTGAACTCTTGACAATATGCGTTTTAGCATTTGCAGATAATTGTTCTGTAAAAGGTTTAGCAAAAATAGCATGCACAGTGTAGGGAAGTCTCTTGCACAGAAATTTGAATATGTAATTTTAAACAAAGAGCAAAAACTTTTTTTTTAAAGGCAATCGTGAACCCTTAACTATATGCGCTTTAGCACGTGCAGATGATTTTTCTGTAATTGTTTGGCTAGAATCGTACGCAAAATATAGGAGGAATTGCGCACAGAAGCTTATATATAAATTGTTGGGAATTCTACTTTCTCGCTCAGCAATAATTGTCTCGAAGATTGTCATCAAAAACATTTGCAGAGAAATAACCGAGGCAAAAAGTATGCACTAATTTATTTAAAACCTACTCTAGTTTAAACATATTATAACGTATTGGCTGTTGATATGCCAATTTAGGATACGGGAATTATTATTTGAAACAACCCTTTTCAGATTGCGGTATTTCCGTATATGATCAAGTTCGCGAAAGCAGAGCTGTGGGTTACATTTCTATGGGCAAAGATGCCAACCTTGATGAAAACCCTTGGCACGTCAGTATATTTGCCCCGGTGCGTAAACTTGTATAGCGTTCTTCATTATTAATTCGTGGATAAATGGAAAAAGAATTATATTTCAGTATTACATCTTCATACCATGTGTATTGTAATAATAAATTCAGATCTTGCTTATGATTATTTGTGTTTGTCGAATGTAAGTTTTACTTAAACCCAATGAAATACATATTTTTGTTTATTAAAACCTAATTTGAGAACATGAATGTTTATGTTGTTTTTATTCTTAGTTATACAATGCTACAATGATTTTAAGGTTAAATATAGGTTGTTTATTTTGACGGCTTTGTATAATCAACCAATATTGTAGTAAACTAATGTTTAGTTGCCTTTATTTTAGAACGGTTTTCTATTGTGTGGTGGGTCGTTGATATCCCAGAAGTTTGTAGTGACTGCAGCCCATTGCATACGCTTCTATAGAGGAACGGAGATGGAATTTAAGAAAAACGTTAAGATCGAGTTCGGTAAGCAAATGCATATTTATATACTCCGGAACAGTACCGGAAGAGAAATAAAACTTAAAAAACAACAACAAATGAAAGCTTGATACCACAAAACGAATGCATTGCAATTCGAAGATTATGATATTTGATTGTGCCTAATAATTGTTTATTTTTAGAAGAACATGATGTTTATTTACAATTCAATCTTAATTTCACCTACACTAGAAGGCACCTCAACACCGCCAATTACAGTATACAAATTGTTAACACATATAATCAAAAACAATACGACGTAACCCAAAGTAAAACTAAAAGAAATTGCTATTGTGCACAACGATATTTTATCATCTCGTGCACATTAGAAACAACATATTAATTTTATCAGCCACTGAGATTTATTTATTATTTATACACACATCGAAACATCACCACAATAATATTCATTCATCAATTTTACGAAGGGGGGTAGCTTTTTTTGCTGTAATAACTGAAGAAATTAGTAATATCACATTATTATCGTTTTTTTACAGCCAGTTTAAAGTGTACCCCAACTGCCGTTTTAAAACGAGGTATAAAATCCATCACTGTCCACCCTCGGTTCAACGAGACTGCATTCTTTGACAGTGACATCGCCTTGCTGGAACTCAGTGAACCCGTCGAGTATTCTGAAAAAGTTCGTCCAATATGTGTCCTAGATTATTCTAAGATTGAACGACTAATGGTTATTCCCCATAATCCGAAGGGAAGAGTTGCTGGATGTGGAATGTTGACCGAGAAAGGCATCCAATCAACTGTTCTTCAGGTGGGTTGTTATTGTTGCTTAAATTTAGGTGTCGCGCAAGTGTGCGGCAATGCAAATAATGTTGACAGTTGCAATATAAATTCACAACGCCCCACTTCGAAAAAGTATGGGTATATCGCTGTTAATCTGTCTGTTGGTCTGTCGGTTTGTTAATTGTTTGGTAGATAATCTATATGATTTTTCCCGGCGGTCTCTGGAGAACATGGTGACCTTCGATTATGCACATTGATATGATTGAGAATGCTCTTATCTATGATCATCTAAATTTGTATGAAAGTTGTTTGGGGGGGAGGAATATGCATATTGGTTTTGAGGTCATCGAGCAAAAGGTCAAAGTCACAGCGGCATGTTTCTAATGAAAGATTTGATCCGCACAGGTTACCTTGTATACATATAAGACGACTATCGTCAACTTGTAAAATGCCAAGGTTCCATGTGCTTGTAGCATGAACACTCTTTCCTCCATATACCATCTTATTATACACCCGTGTCCGCTCAAATAAATTAGTGAGATGATTGATATACTGGAATCAGTTTGTCCGTCTAGCGGTCAGAATTTTTGTCTCGGGCAGATCTCAACAACTATCGACGAGAAATATCTCATTGAGAGGAAGTGCATCGCACAAAATCCATGACGGCTGCATTAATATGTTTGGAGTTAATGTTCTTTAATTATTATTATTATTATTTATTTTTTGTCTGTGGCGTACCTCAAAATCTATGAGAAGTATCAACTTAACATTTCTGTGCTCTCATATCTATGGGTTATTGCAATTATGTAATCATAGGGGCATTTTAGAGGGAGTGCAGAGCACATGTACAGTCAAACTATATACTCGAGTAATTACTGACACTTAGTACTTACTGTTATCACGTTTGTTAATTATGCTAATCAATTATTTATGTACTTTATAGCATATTGATTTGCCGTACATGGATAGAAGCACATGTGAGGAAGATTTGGAATCTATAAAAAACTTCATCCTTACAGAGAACATGTTTTGTGCAGGCCAAAAGGTAAGTGATACTGTAATTTAATTCGTAACTAATGTTCATGTTACATTTATCTAGATGATTTTTTATTATTCCTTTAAGGGACGGTAGCATATAACCGCCCTTTGTGCGTAGTTTGCTTGCAACGAAGTTTAGGGAGTTATTAATCTTTATTATGTTTCGTTATCTAATCAAATGTTCGTTTCCGTGTGAGTTCTAAAGAACCAATTACTAAAATGTGAGGAATTTTTATATGTAGTATCTGTTCATGATGAGCATGTGCATATTTTTAGAAATATTTGATTGTTTTTTAAGTTATTGTCATTTAATTTCCAATAGGACATGGTGCAGGTTCTTTGTATTAATGTTTAAGGCACTTTTTGTTTCTTCTCGAAAATCAGTACCTTAAGATCTCCATTGATTCAACTGTATACATTGCTCGTTTAGGGTGGAGAAGCACATACTGTAAGGTCGCTCCAATCAAATGACTTTTGTGGAGTCATTTTTTTTATTAAAATTAGAACAATTTCATTGCTGTACAAGAGCTCTGAAACTTGTTGGTCGATTGTAATTACATTTATAAGCCAGCTTCCATACAAAGAGGTATTGTGAATATGTTTATGATGTTCTGGTCGATTGATCTTTCATAGAGAAATTGTATCATTTTTTGTTTTCCCATCATTGACCATGCTTTCAATTAGCCCATACATTGACAAGGCGCATTATCAGGGCACATCTATGCGTTTCACTGATATTCTTGCTTTATTAAGTCATCATAAATTGCATACCACTTTTATATTGTGCTTATGCTTCAGAAACGTCGAGTTGGTGACGTTTGCAAGGGCGACAATGGCGGTGGTTTCATGATGGAATTAACAGGCATGTTTCAGTGGGTGCTCGCGGGGATTGTCTCCTATGGGTTTCAGTGTGACTCACCTGACCACTACACCTATTTCACCAACGCGGGCAAATTCTACAACTGGATCAACGGCATTGCCAAATTCACCGATGAGAAAGTCGACCTTGCCTTCCTTGGACTTGACTGAATTCATGTTCAACATAGAATATATAATCGTGGTCTGCAATTTGATTGATGACCTTGTGTCGATTATAATTCCTGGGAATACGATAACATTGATTTACTCTGCTTATATGACAAAATGTTTTGCTAATTTGATGAACATTCTTCAATACAAACTTATTGTAATGCATTCATATTCATAAATTGCATCAGTAAAATGCTTTCGGTCTTGCACATGCATTGACACATACAGTTACCAAAAGAAAACAATAATGGTAGTTTGCTCATTATTGTAATGGAACGATTTCTTGTTTTATATATTGAACTTCTACAACTCCATGTATTTTCGTGGAAAAGTTGTGGATTATAATATAGTCTTTATTTCAGCATTTATTACTTCAGTTTGCAAATACATTTGTATATTTATTCGTGTTTGCCAATATTTTTGTATCAAATAATGATAATCCATTTAATATAATATTGATATAACTATATTTACAAACCATTTTACTTTTAATATAAGCTTTGTTACCACGTGCTTTTGAGATATAACAAATGATTTCACTAATATAGCAATTGTTTAAAGAAGATGTACGTTGTTTGAACGTTTTTTTTATTCCCGAAGATTGGTATTATGCAAAAGCAAGGTTGTTTGTTTCCACTAAAATCTAAAAAAAAAGTTAGATTATGTTGGTCGGCAAAAAAAAACATATTGTTGATTTTTATCTTTTAACAAGTTATTTCCCACTTACATAAAGATGTTCCATGACAGAAATCTTTCAAATCTCTCTGTATCATACATTTCTGTTTTTGTAAAGGGTAATTTTGCGAACATGGTCGAACATGTGACAAACATTATCCAAAAGTGAACCTGGAAGACGAAACACAGTTAAAAGGGTCGCCACCAACAATTAGGGTCGATCGGGTTTGTGGAAGCTAACAACTATTAGCATATTCATAAATCCGAATATAATATTCCTTTAAAAAAATGAGACGGATTGTATTGTGTAACCGAACCTTATTGTATGTGCTACCGATCAAATGTTCATAGTTTAACCCAGAACGAGTGAATATAAGTGGTTTTATGTGGGACGATTAGATTGACCAACAATTTTATTAATAACTCATAATATCTTAGACATATGTATTGCGTTAAACTTTTAGAATTCATACAATATGTTCTTGCGTAACCCTTCCATTTCAACAACACATCATCGTTCCATCACATGTAAAGAAGAACAAGTGGGTCGGCAGTTACAGAGTAGTTTTGCCCTCTCCAACTGAACATCCCGAACCGCACCTAGCTTAGTAACTGTAACATATTGTCAGGAAATAGTTAAAGGGACATTACTGTGTTATACTGAATACAACATCCCGTACGAGTTGTCTCTACTGTATCTTAATCTTGTATTTATATGATTATGCTTCGTAGTTTGTTGTACACTTGTAGCTTGGGTATGAATGAATAAACATGTAGCCACATACGCCTTCGTTATATTAATTACACCAAGACTACAACAGTAACGAACTTCTTCGATTATAATGTAATTCCTCGTTGTCAATTTAAAACAAATTAGTGGTCAAGTAATTTTACTCCCGTTTAAACTAATACGTGTACCTATAATGCATTATGTAACTATTTTCGCCGTATGTTGTGTTCAATATATATCAATATATATCTATTTAAAACAAATTAGTGGTCAAGTAATTTTACTTCCGTTTAAACTAATACGTGTACCTATAATGCATTATGTAACTATTTTCGCCGTATGTTGTGTTCAATATATATCAATATATATCTATTTAAAACAAATTAGTGGTCAAGTAATTTTACTTCCGTTTAAACTAATACGTGTACCTATAATGCATTATGTAACTATTTTCGCCGTATGTTGTGTTCAATATATATCAATATATATCTATTTAAAACAAATTAGTGGTCAAGTAATTTTACTTCCGTTTAAACTAATACGTGTACCTATAATGCATTATGTAACTATTTTCGCCGTATGTTGTGTTCAATATATATCAATATATATCTATTTAAAACAAATTAGTGGTCAAGTAATTTTACTTCCGTTTAAACTAATACGTGTACCTATAATGCATTATGTAACTATTTTCGCCGTATGTTGTGTTCAATATATATATTCATT
>VMBQ01007155.1:0-19516 GCA_007657795.1 Dreissena rostriformis | reverse complement strand
ATAGATTGGGTCCATTGTACCTATATAGATTGGGTCCATTGTACCTATATAGATTGGGTCCATTGTACCTAAATAGATTGGGTCCATTGTACCTAAATAGATTGGGTCCATTGTACCTAAATCTTTCATATGATGTTTTTATGTCCACCAGTATATACTGGGGGACATATTGTTTTTGCCCTGTCTGTTGGTCTGTTGGTTTGTTTGTTTGTTTGTTTGCGAAAACTTTAACATTGGCCATAACTTTTGCAATATTGAAGATAGCAACTTGATATTTGGCATGCATGTGTATCTCATGGAGCTGCACATTTTGAGTGGTGAAAGGTCAAGGTCATCCTTCAAGGTCAAAGGTCAAAAAACAAAATCCAAGGAAAGTAATAAGCTTTAAAGGGAGATTATTTCTATACCTGCCAAATGATAAATATAAATTTTATTTCAAAGCGGCGCAGTAGGGGGCATTGTGTTTCTGACGAACACATCTCTTGTTTTAACTGAAATTGAAATTGCACAAATTTAAAACAACGCCACCAACACTATCACAGAAGAAGACAGTATAGTTGAGCAGTATTCACACTAACTATAACTATAAGCCCAAAAGCCAGAGGCTGGTGAAATGTTATTCGGGCTACTAGAAATTAATAATTTATATAGTCTGGCTATTGACTTGTTTATGTGTTTCAAATAAAGCATAATGATTCTTGTGTGTTAAATATATTACCATGAAGACTGGTTGAGTATTGGAACAGTGTTTGGTAGACTGCTTAGAAAATACAGCAGTTTCTTATAAAAACAATCAAATAACACTAAACACACATTTGATGCTGCTTAATTACTACCAACACACATTTTTTAAATGATTTGTTTTTTCAGCCATGAAGATGAACCTTTTGTATATATTGCTCAGCGTAGTGACGATATCAAGTGCACAGTTGCTGAGTACAGGTATGTGAAGACTTTGCTTCATGTGTTGTGATTTGTTATCAGCGGGTTACTCATCTCCTTGTTTCTTACAGGGCTTTCATTATTGCTAGTTTTTATGCACTTTGTAGGGTGGCATTATAGGAGTCGCACTGCCCGTTTATCCATCTTTGCGTCCAGCATTCTATTTCCAGAGTTTTTTTCCTATACGCTTTCAGATATTCACATGAGTTTCATTTCTGGTCCATTCATTTTTGACGAAGTCACAGGCCTTGGACATTGGTTCATTCATGAATGATCATTCGAAATCTGTAAAATAATAAAGCGATAGTAACACTTTTCCTTGACAGTTTGGACAATACATGTACTTCGAGTACTAACATAGCGTTAATGTTTCGCCACTAAATACAAAAGCCTTTGTGGCGCAGTGGTAGCTTATACGCTTTCGCTTTCAGAGGTCCTGGGTTGAAATCCTGACCAAGGCAATATTTTTAATTCAACTTTTTTTCTTGCTATTAAAATTAGTTAAGACTAGTCCAAACATTATAGCTTTGTTACTAAACATATTTAATTACAATTTTTAAAAAGTACTAACATCTGTGATAAAGTCAGTTTGATTACTAGTTACCAGGCCTTCTACGTACAAAATTTTGACGTCGATGATATACTCAGTACAGTCTCTTTAATGTACCAATGTTTTAACCTCGCTTTTTGAAAACGGGGCTTAATGCATGAGCATAAAGTGTCATCCGAGATTTGCCCGTGAAGTCAGCACAGGCTTAGCCAGGGGCATGCTTTCTGTCTAAACTGTATTTTCGCTAAGGAGAAACTTCCTTTAAACTAGAGTTACCAAAAAAGCAGAAAGTGATGTCCCTGACTAGCCTGTGCAGACTGCACAGGCTTATATTGACAACACTTTACGCACATGCATTTAGCCCCATTTTCCCAGAGCACGGCTCGATTCCATGTGTTTGTTGTCTGCTGCAGTGTGCCCGGCAGGATGGCTGGCCAGTGCTGATACCTGCTTTCAGTTCAATGCGTATCCGCCCATGAAATATGACGAAGCAAGCCAGTTTTGCCAGGTAGGTGAAGTCAGAAAAGTCCCAGTTACTGTGCCTACTATGTATTACACGCAGTTTTGTACCTCAAATTTTCATTTAAAACGTGATGACCGACAGCGAAATAGTAAAATGAGGGCCGATTTGAAGTCTGATTTTTCATTTATCTTTATTAGAAAACTATTTGTCATTCATTTTGACATTTAAAAATCGGGTGCATGTTATATGTGGTTGGGCATAAAACATGGTAAAGTATGGTATTTATGCATGTTTGTATGTTTAAAGTGCGCAGTTTGCTCCGTCTTACAGGTTTTTCTCCATTTTGAACCATCTTTGTTTGTTTGTAAATTTTCAAATAATTATGAAAATTATTTTTTGGGTTGAACAATATTTTCTAACTTTAGGTTTCACTATTTTCATGCCTTTTTTGTGTGTGTGTTTTTTTTGCATCCATATAATTATGGGCTGAATATATTAAGAGGACTCTGTCTGGGTTGAACCNATAAGATAACTCTGTCTGGGTTGAACCATATCTTCTAACTTTAGGTTTAAGGTTAAGCTTTGACCAATTTCATGTTTAGTTCCTTTTTCATATCTGCAGGAAAATGGAGCAGCCCTGATCAGTGTGAACGATATGGTAGAGCACCAGTTTATTGCAGCACAACTCTTGATTCTGGACAGGTTCAGGTAGGCTATTCCTTAGATAGTTAGTGTGCTTTGAATGTATGCAAAAAGTTATGTTAAAACTAAACTGAAATACTTTAAAAATTCTTCAAGCCATAAATTTACTTTTTTTTATAAATGTCTTTGAAAAAAAGGTTTAACATATCTTAATCTACATAAAGTAGTGTCTTAACATAATAACAATCATATTTGCCATAACATGTTTTAAACAGAAATCAATTTGGTGCTGATATAAATTCTAATGTTCAACTTTGAAGAAAATTTTCATTTTGACTACAAAATATACTGAATACTGTTCTAGAGATTTTTGTAATTTTAAATGCATTTAAGGTACAACCAGCGTTTCTTTATTTCAAACAGTTAACTTATTATTGATTATCAGTTAACAGTTAAGTCTCGGGGAAATAGTGTTGTATGTTTTTTTCTTGTACACCATTTGAAGTAGTTACTAGCCTTATTAGAATTTGTCTTACAAGTAATGTTGTTTGCTGTGTACAATGTATGAATATAAAAAAATAAGGATTGTACTGAGATTTTCATACTTAAAGATTATCATGTGCTGCCAGTGCCGGAAATATGTTTACTTCATTTTTTGGGAAAAAATGAGGCCCTATAACCTTAATTCAAAAGCAAATATTTTTCCCACAAAATAAAACAAATCTCCTAAAAAAAAAGTTTTTTTAAACTTTACTTAATTTAAGTAAATCAAGTATTTTAATGCTGCATAAGCATTGCATGAGTTTATCAAGAAAAGGATATCTATTTAAAATATTCAGATAATCATTATTTTCAGTAATTTAATAATATTCCTTAATTCCCTCTGTCAAGGTATTCCATGTGAAAATTCAGCCCTGAAAGGGCCCAAGTCTTGTTCCCCATGAGGGAGAATATGCCCTGATGTGTATAACCGCTTGTTAGCATTTTTCCTATATTCCTTCAATATATTATATATAGTGAACTGGATAAGAATGTAACTTAATTAGGTAAGAAGTGAACCAAATTTTCGACCTTCTGTGCAGACATTGTTTTGCATACATGTTACTTTACAGGCAAGACTGGTACACAAGTGGAGAAAGAGATTCTTCGAAAAAGGCCCCCCGGTATGTTTGGACTGCCATTGACAGAGAAATTCCTTGGAATTCACAATTTTGGCGTGATCCCACTCAGCCAATTAACGAGGACATCACCAGGGACATTCTCGTGTATGGATTTGACCCTAGAAGTAAGATTAGTTTAGCTTCTCTGTGCTTTGTTCTGAGAGTATGGTAAATGCCCTGTTTAATCCTTCTTTTTTTGGTAGCCACTTTTTCAAACTGGGTACCAATGTGTTTCGGCTCTCTGTGTGTGAGCGTGGTGACCTGTGTCTGCTGATATTCAATTCACTGCTGCAGCAAACAATTGCAATTACTGTCATATCATTTATATTCGTCTGCATAAAATGTTGTGGTTTGTTTTTTAAAAATGACTCATGAACACGTAAATTCATTGATTTCTTATTATTTTTTTTTAAATGGGGACTTTCGTCTGTCATTTTCCACTGTGTTTGAGTTAAATTTGTGGATGGGTGAACCCAATTAATCAACAACAATTAGTGTCCCACAAATTAATCCATGTAAGGATTTTACAGAAGCTATTTCACAGTCAGGAGAATGATTATGACTAGAGATTTTATGTAAGACCAATACATTGAGAGGCATACCCCATTGGAGGAGTCAGACGTTCATTTAACTAGGGCTTTTATATGTGTATCCCAGAAAAGCAACCTTTTGAAATAACCCACTAATCTCCTGCTACAAATAAAGCTGACCCATTTATAATCCTTTCAAAATCACACACCATAATTATCAACCTTTATTATTTAACCTTAGCTATCATTGGTTGATATAATGGATAAGCATTGTTTGTGCCGAGGGAATAGTCGGTTTTTCTAAACTCGTGCAAATTCCGGGAGCAGTCTATTGGGTCTGTAAAGGAGAGAACTTTTAACATCAAGCTCATGGCAAACTTCATCGTTCTCAAGTATAAACAAAAATATTTTTTGTTCCAAACGTTTACTTTCTGATGTCCTTGGCATTTTGATTGTCTTTTACATCATTCCACTTTATTATAACTTGCCTTCAGTAAAATGGAATAAACATGCATTAATATGTAACTTGTAAGACACAGTATTATATGCACTTTCAAATTCATATTGATAAAGGGTTTTGTAACTTCAGGTTGCAGATAGTTTTCATCAATGTGGTGAAAATGCTAGTGGGAAATGATGCTTCTACAAGCAGCCATTTACTGTACATGTTGTAATTTAATTTTTGCATTAATTATAATCTTATCAAAACATAGCTTAAAAATATTCATTGAAAAACATTATAAATGTTTGAGACGTCAATGATTTACAATTTTTATACGCCCGTATAAAATACGGGACGTATTATGTGAAACCCCTTGGCGGGCGGGCGGCGGGCGGAAGGCATCACTTTGTCCGGACTCTAATTCAAATTGTATTCATCCGATCTTCACCAAACTTGGTCAGTAGTTGCATCTAGTTGATATCTAGGTNGCATGAGTTTATTAAGAAAAGGATATCTATTTAAAATATTTAGATATTCATTATTTTAAGTAATTTAATAATATTCCTTTATTCCCTCTGTCAAGGTACGTATTCCATGTGAAAATTCAGCCCTGGAAGGGCCCCAGTCTTGTTCCCCCATGAGGGAGAATATGCCCTGATGTGTATAACCGCTTGTTAGCATTTTTTGTATATTCCTTCAATTTATTATATATAGTGAATCTGGATAAGAATGCAACTTAATTAGGTAAGAAGTGAACCAAATATTCGACATTCTGTGCAGACAATGTTTTGCATACATGTTACTTTACAGGCAAGACTGGTACACAAGTGGAGAAAGAGATTCTTCGAAAAAGGCCCCCCGGTATGTTTGGACTGCCATTGACAGAGAAATTCCTTGGAATTCACAATTTTGGCGTGATCCCAATCAGCCATTGAACGAGGACATCACCAGGGACATTCTCGTGTATGGAATTGACCCTAGAAGTAAGATTATTTTAGCTTCTCTGTGCTTTGTTCTGAGGGTATGGTAAATGCCCTGTTTAATCCTTCTTTTTTTGGTAGCCACTCTTTCAAACTGGGTACCAATGTGTTTCGGCTCTCTGTGTGGGAGCGTGGTGACCTGTGAGTTTCACTTCTTCATACTGTGTCTGCTGATATTCAATTCACTGCTGCAGCAAACAATTGCAATTACTGTCATATCATTTATATTCGTCTGAATAAAATGTTGTGGTTTGTTTTTTAAAAATGACTCATGAACACGTAAATTTATTGATTTCTTATTTTTGGAAAACAAATAGGGACTTTCGTCTGTCATTTTCCACTGTGTTTGAGTTAAATTTGTGGATGGGTGAACCCAAGTAATCAACAAAAATTAGTGTCCCACAAATTAATCCCTATAAGGATTTTACAGAAGCTATTTCTCAGTCAGGAGAGAGAAATGCCTGGTTATGACTAAAGATGTTATGTAACACCAATACATTGAAAGACATACCCCATTGGAGGAGTCAGACTTTCATTTAACTAGGGCTTTTATATGTGTATCCCAGAAAAGCAACCTTTTGAAAAAACCCACTAATCTCCTGCTACAAATAAAGCTGACCCATGTATAATCCTTTCAAGATCAAACACCATAATTATCAACCTTTATTATTAAACCTAAGCTATCATTGGTTGATATAATGGATCAGCATTGTTTGTACCGAGGGAATAGTCGGTTTTTCTAAACTCGTGCAAATGTCGGGAGCAGTCTATTGGGTCTGTAAAGGAGAGAACTTTTAACATCAAGCTCATGGCAAACTTCATCGTTCTCAAGTATAATACAAAAAACTTTTTTTTTCAAACGTTTACTTTCTGATGTCCTTGGCATTTTGATTGTCTTTTACATCATTCCACTTTATTATAACTTGCCTTCAGTAAAATGGAATAAACATGCATTAATATGTAACTTGTAAGACACAGTATTATATGCACCTTCAAATTCATATTGATAAAGGGTTTTGTAACTTCAGGTTGCAGATAGTTTTCATCAATGTGGTGAAAAAGCTAGTGGGAAATGATGCTTTTACAAGCAGCAATTTACTGTACATGTTGTGATTTAATTTTTGCATTAATTATAATCTTATCAAAACATAGCTTAGATATTCATTACAAAACATTATAAATGTTTGAGACGTCAATGATTTACATTTTTTCAAGATTAAATAAGTTCAGACATTTGTTCGATCCTATTTTCAGATCTGCAGTACAACATCATAACAGTATCTGACAGAAACGAGAAACGGTCATTCATCTGTGAAATCAGTCGATTTGAAGTATACAGGATCAACGCACAATCAAGAGGATTTGGTAAGCTTTCTGTTCCATTCCAATCCTTTGGGTGTCCAGGCTGTCACGATAGTATTGTTCCAGACCACTGAAGGCAGAATATATTGCTTGGTAGGTATGTGTAACCCAGCAAGAAAAATCCCTGACCACCATGGGGATTGAACCTTGGACCTCCCGGTTCCAAATCAGACAGACAATCTGATTCTACCGCGTCGCTATAAAAGCTAGCTCATACAGCAAGGCGGTATAAGTTCTCCTTATACCTTTAATCTAAACAATTTGTTACCAATAACTTTTGCTGATTTTGTTTGTTAGTGAAATATCATTTTTAAAAATGTAATTATTTCACCAAACAAACGTACTGGTAAGCGCAAATCAATGTCAACAGTTACACAAAACTAAGGTTTATTCAACAAATTCCATTTTCCGAATGTTATTTTACAGTTGACATCAAAAGTCCCTTTGTGTATTCGCAATCAAATGTTTATGATAGTGAATAATTTTCTCAATAAAGTTGTTTTAAGATTGAAAACAATGTCAGTGATATTGACTCTCCATAAACTTGTTATTGCATAAAAGGAACTTTGCTGCCAGCCTTTAAAACCCGCAAACAAACTCCTGTTGTTTGATGTTTTACAGACTACGGTGTGTCCAGTCAGAATGTCAACACAGTCCCACGGGGGCCCAAGTTTGTGATGGAGGCCACTAGCACAGTGGTGATGATGGAGAAATCCAGTCGCTCGGTTAACATGGAGTGCATTGCCTTCTCCATCCCCCAGGCAGAGTATCTTTGGACGCGAAATACCTCAACTGGCTTAATTCCTATTAATTCTCAGGTATGCCTGGTTCGCTTTGTATTCGTATCATTTCACTGTTAAGCTTTTTATGTCCCCCAGTCTATACTGGGGGACATATTGTTTTTTTTCCTGTCTGTTTGTTGGTTTGTTGGTTTGCACAAACTTTAACATTGGCCATAACTTTTGCAATATTGAAGATAGCAACTTGATATTTGACATGCATGTGTATCTCATGGAGCTGCACATTTTGAGTGGTGAATGGTCAAGGTCATCCTTCAAGGTCAAATGTCAAATATATGGGTAAAAATTGCTCAAAAGTGGACATAGTGTTTCACAAACACATCACTTGTTATATAAGTAATAATCTGGCATTTTGATGCAAAAGGCATTATGTATAGTAATTGTCGTGTCCGCTATTCTTCTGTCCATTCCTTCTTATGCGTCTGTGACAGTTTAAGAAGATTTTATTGTTTTGTCTGCCACCAACACTGCTACAACTCTTTATTTCTTGAATAAGTGTTTCTTATGACTACTTTTATCTGCCTAGATGATCCAAGCTCACTTTGACCTAGAACCTGACCTACTTTTTGGACGTAAAGTAATTCAAATGGGCTATTATTTGTAACCTAGATATAACTGTTTCATCTAGGTCAACATCTCTTGCTATGTCACATGAATATTTAAACCATTGTTGCTTAGAACCATTCACAATATGCACATAGTACCAAATCTCTTTGACCTTGACCTAATTAGGACTTTTTATGCCCCTGGTGGCAGTAGGGTGGCATATAGCAGTTGAACTGTCCGTCAGTCTGTCTGTCTGTCTGTCCGTTCAAAAACTTAACATTGGTCATAACTTTTGCAATACTGAAGATAGCAACTTGATATTTGGCATGCATGTGTATCTGATGGAGCTGCACATTTTGAGTGGTGAAAGGTCAAGGTCATCTTTCAAAGTCAAAGGTCGAAAAACAAAATCAAGGGAAGTAATAAGCTTTAAAAGGGAGATAATTTCTAAACCTGGCAAATGATATATTGAAATTTTATTTCAAAGCAGGGCAATAGGGTGCATTGTGTTTCTGACGAACACATCTCTTGTTTATTCAAATAAACTGATCTGCACCAAGTTGAAGCCACCAACTGAGCCAAATGTTCATTAAAAAATGAATTTCGTTCTACACTTTATTAAGTTATATTGTAATGTTTATATGACTCACTTGAACAATAATAATTTATGTTATTTTAAAAGAATAATTTATTAATTTAACAGTGGTTTATTGTAGTATTTGTCAGTTTTTGGTATCTGAATTACATCAATTATTATTATTTAAAAAATGACTGGTCCTTGTCATTTGACTTCATAAAATGTAAGGAACATACATGTGTCATGTTCTGAGAAAACTGGGCAAAATGCTTGTGCGTAAATTGTCATCCCAGATTAGCCTGTGCAGTCCGCACAGAAAAGATTAACATCGTACGAATCTACAAAATTTGTTACCCATAACTTTCATCAACCATCCTAATGATATTGCTGTTTTGTTTCAGCTTAGTGAAATGTCCTTTTGAATAATGTATGTATTTCACCAAACAAACGTACTGGTTAGCGCAAATCAATGTCAACACTTACACAAAACTAAGGTTTATTCAAGGAAATTCCATTTGCCAAATGTAATTTTACAGTTGACATCAATTATCCCTTTTTATATTCACAGTTGAACCCTCGATACGCCATATCCAATGGGAGGCTGACGATAGACTATCCCACTGACACCCTTGACAACGGATTCTACCAGTGTACAGCCTCGAACATTGTCGGGAAAATCATCAGTTCATTCGCCCAGCTCTCGTTTGCAAGTAAGTTGCTTTATGTAACATGTATACAAGCTTCATTTATTTATTCAAACTCAGTGTTTTTATTCACTAAAAAAAAGAATGGAGCGGGAGCTCTTTGGATTGGGAAAAATCACATTGTTGACTAAGATTGGGAAATGGCTGCATAGGGAAATTGATTTAATGTAGCATTTTATTATTATGCTTATACTTCCTTATAATTTTGAAACAATGTGAAAACACTGAGGGTTCCACTATTTATTCAATCTCAATGTGTTTGGAAATATAATGATAGCCGCTCAAAACAGTTCCTCTTGTTTTGGCATATTTGTTGCTGAGATTTTGCTCAATTTCCAATCTTAAAAAGTTATTAGCGTTCCCAAATGACTGCCTTATATTCCCAATTGAACATGTTTTAAGTGAGTCCATTCAGAGATACGTTATTAATAGTTTTAAAAAGTAAATCATTATTTACACTTTTGTTACTTTCCTTCACTTTAGCTTTGGGTCAGTTCTCCCCAGTTCAGACAGAAGGTGTGAACCCCAAGTATGCGGAAGGAGCTGTGATGGAATGTCCCAAGATACCGTCCAGTCTGGCAGGCGGTAAGAGTTCCTTCTAGATATTTTACTTTCAGATAGTAGGCTTTTATGTATAAGAATTTCAGATTTGTTGATCTTATACATGAGAAAAAATTGTGTTCAAAGGTTAAAGAAAGCTTTTGAAAGATATTGTTGTCTTAAGATATTAAGATAAAGAATCCGTAAAAAATATTTATTTCAAATTGTATGTGTTTCACTTTATTCATCATCCGCATTATCTCACAGAATAACCTTTCAAATAATTTCAACATATTGTCATCAAATTTACAAGTTGTTATATTTTACCTAGTCCAGGGACCAGTTTGCTAGTTCGATAAATTATTTTACCCCTGGTTTGATAAACGAAGTAAAAAGCACTAAATTTTACAATAATCAACAGTGATTTATATTGAATTGGCCCTTCGGCCAATGGCGGATAACGTTTGCAAATGAAGGAAGAAATTAAATTTGCCCCATTATACTTTTTTTTATGCCCCCGGTAGGGTGGCATATAGCAGTTGAACTTTCCGTCCGTCGTGTCAGTCTGTGTGTCCGTCCAAAAACTTTAACATTGGTCATAACTTTTGCAATATTGAAGATAGCAACTTGATATTAGGCATAAATGTGTATCTCATGAAGCTGCACATTTTAAATGGTGAAAGGTCAAGGTCATCCTTCAAGGTAAAATGTAAAAAAAAAAAGTTAAATGCATGTGTATCTCATGGAGCTGCACATTTTGAGTGGTGAAAGGTCAAGGTCATCCTTCAAGGTTAACGTTTTTTTTTGTTTTTTTTTTCAAAGCGGCGCAGTAGGGGGCATTGTGTTTCTGACAAACACATCTATTGTTTTTTTTTTGTTTTTTTTTTCAGGTGTTAGCTACCAGTGGATGAAGTCTGATTCCCAACAAGGATTCCTGTACTCTGAATACGTGAGACCAGATCTCAACAGCTATATCTTCGTATCGTCCAATGGACGTCTGTACTTCTCCGAAGTGACGGAGGCCGACCACGGCTGGTATCGTTGCATAGCGACCCTCACCACCTCCAACATCTACATGAACTACATCAGCACTGAGGGCACCCAGTCACGTATCAGCCAGGCAATCAGGCTACAGACCCGCGGCAGTAGTACGTATTATTTTACCTGGGCCTGGTTGCTCAAAACTATAATGGCCATTTAAGCTAACAGACGTTAATATTTGGATCAAATTATTTATGTGACTTAGTTGATAACCCTTTAATGTATATGTTGATTGTTAACAAATTTGTTCTTGAATGATGTGAAAATGTTTGATAATAACCATGCTTTGTAAATTTATTTTATCTGTGTTTGATGGTAACAGACTGTTAACTAAATTGGCCATTAAAGCTTGTAGCAACCGGGCCCAGTATAATAAACAAGGTTCACATCAAGATTTTTATTAAATATCATTTTTTTCATTATGTGCGCATTGGTGTTCCAGTATGATTTAACTTAAATTGTGTGCATTGATTATTCTAATTGTAATTGTAAAATAGAAAAAAATCAAAGTAACTGAACATGTGTAATGTAAGAAATTCTGTTTCAATTGGTTATACGCCCATTGTATTTGAGCCTTGCTCAGTGAAAATAGGGTGAAATGCATGTGCGTAAAGTGTCTTCCCAGATAAGCCTGTGCAGTCTGCACAGGCTACTCAGGGACGACAATTTCCGCCTAAATTAGATTCTCGCTAAGAAGAGACTTCCTTTAAACGAAAAATAAAATAAAAGCGGAAAGTGTCATCCCTGATTAGCCTTTTCGGACTGCACAGGCTAATTTGGGCAACACTTTACGCACATGCATTTAGCCCCATTTTCTCAGAGCAAGGGTTCATTTGTCTTCAGCTGCTGGCAAGTATGCCCCGATGATCCAGGACAGTTTCATCAACGTGTATCCTTCATCCCCTGTAGTGGGCATGAATGTCAGTCTGGAGTGCTTTGCATACGGAACGTAAGTAATTGCAGGCCTTTTCCTAGCGTATCTATGGATGCGGTAAAATGACCTATTCCGAAAGCAAAATGGTAGAAAAAAATCCAAATCTGATTTTTTTTTTCAATTTACCATTTATATTCAATTAGTTTTTTCCCAAATCGGTGGACATTTTCACCTGAAAAAATTCCCAATCCTGAAATTGCATTTTTTCCCCAAATGGCCAGGAAAAAGCCTGAATTGATGCTTTTCTGAAGGAAGTGAAAATTTCTTTTGCATATGTCGCACAAATTTGTGTCAGATATGAATATAAATGACCTATATCTGTGGGGTATGTATTGTCATGAAAACTAAAGTGACTTCAAATATTTTGTCAATATTCTAATAATCATGGATGTGAAGTGCTTAACAGTGAAAGAAAATGTTGGAATCTTTTTGAGTTCAGAATAGGGTAACTTTGTTGTGGAGTAAGTGAAGTTACTGGCAGTCTTTTTTTTAATGAATGCGAGTCAAATATAAGAACAATTCTGAAAAAATTATACTTGGCATTTTTTGATGACCCAGAAATGCGTAGATGTAAAGTAATTTAGGTTCACAAAAGTTACTTTATATGTATACCAAAATTATTCACATCTAGACCACTTCAAAATGATTTCATTAAAAATTCTGATTAAAAATTCTATTTGAATTGGTTTTTATCTGTCAAAAATAATGTTTGCCATGTTTTGGGTTGCTTTGATCTTATATTACATGTTTACCCTTTCTTGCTCAAAAGCAAAGTAAATATTGCTATTAAAAAATGCAACCAGCATTAAACCAGAACAGTCATTCGCAGTCTGTTCAGGATTAATGCTGTTTGCTGCTCATCAGTATCTTAGGGTTGGAAATGAAGCCTTTGAAACTTGAATCTAGTAAAAAGGTTTCAAATTTAATTTGATTTTGTACAAGTTTAAAACGCGTCAATGTGCATAGCTGAGTGGTAAAGGGTAAACATAATTTTGGTGTATCTGTACAGACCGCCACTGTTCTACTCGTGGACGGTGCATCGTTGGGACGGTCAGCGGTACACACTGGAAGACCACGATCGTGTGCTGCGGATACAGAACGTGCGTCAGGTCGACACTGGCCGCTTCACGTGTCGTGTCACCAACCAGGCTGCATCAGAAACTGACTCCAAAACTTACACTCTCTATGTGGAATGTAAGATTTTGTTTATAGTTTGAAGTGTTCTTTTAGTTTGATTCAAGTAACAAATCTTGCTTTGATCTTTGTTTCCAAATTAATTGAAATACAAAAACTACTGCATATGCAGAATTTGAATTTGTGGTTGTTAAAGTTTCATTTAAGAAATCAATCAGTTTTTAGTTGTTAAACATTTGTTAAGTAAATGTTTTCAGAGCAACAGTTTAATTAAAAATTGATAAAAACGGTTATGTCCTGGACCTGATTCTTCAGTCACAAAAGCAAATTGCAAAACATGTAGAAAAATTGCATTCTTCTTTAATAAAATAAATACAGAAAATGTGTCTGCATTTAAATACGTATTTTTTTACCGACATATACAATCATTATTTTGACACATAGAACTGACTCTACTAAAGCTCACTTGCTATAATAGCTTTCAGTCGTTAGGTAAATTTGGCGTAACATCGTTTATATAAAAGTCAAGTCTATAAATCCCATTTAAATAGATGTATTTCTAAGGATCACATTTAAAAGTAAGTTAAGCTTAAATATTGATATAAATTGATGGACATAGCTGCAGAATATTGATCAACTCTGAACATAAATAAAGATCTAGAAAAGAAAAACCTCCCCGCTCATGTGTTTTTCAACATGTTACCAGAAACAGAGATACTTTTGTTAAGGCCTTATAAGATTGTTTTGGCTGCGCACCATGAAAAGGAAGTTTAATGCATGTGCGTTAAGTGTTGTCCCAGATTAGCCTGTGCAGTGTGCACAGGCTTACTTATCAGGGACAACACTTTCCGCATTAACTAGATTTTTACTGAGAAGAGAAATTATTTTAACGAAAAATATCATTAAAGCAGAAAGTGTCATCCCTGATAAGCCTGTGCTGACTGCACATGCTAATCTGGGACGACAATGTACGCACATGCATTAAAACCCCCCTTTTTCTCAGAGCGAGGCTCATGTTCATATCTTTTTCTTTTACAATTTAGCCAAGCCTCAGTTTGTGATGCCGCTGATGGACCAGCACCTGGACGTGGGTACCAAGCAGCTGACCTGGCAGTGCGAGGCCCGCTCTGTGCCCTTCCCCGTGTACACCTGGTATGTTACTGTTTTTTTTTCACCATTTTGGGAATGGGGCCAGGTCCCTTTGGTTTGGGAAAAATCGCTGCATTTTGACTCAAATTGGAAAATTAGTGTTGTTGTTGTTTTGCTAACATTTGCTTAAAATAAAAAAAAGGTGTTTTTAATATTATTTTTATTAAGGTTCAACTTATAGAGTTTGATTGAAGAGGAACGAAAAAAAAATGTTTTGGAAACCTTCAATTGGGAATCGAATATTTGTCTGGATAAATTAATTTATAAATTGACCTAGGGCCACACCATGGAATTTTTGTTTTTGTAAATAGAAGATTTTCTCAAATGTTTAGTAGATAAGATTATTACGTTACAGGTACAAGGACGGAGTCAGGATCACCAACAGCACCAATGCCGAGGTGACCGTCATCAGCAATATCCTGTTCCTGCGCAATCTCAGGCCCGACCGTGACAGCGGCATGTACCAGTGCTTTGCAGAGAACTCCCATGGGACGTCAACGTCCGCCGCACAGCTCAGGATTCTCTGTGAGTCATACTGTGTTTTTTAATCAAATTTGAGGCCGTTATTTTTGCTCCATTCCCAATTTCCCAAATGACTGCCTAACATGTCCAATTGAAGGTGTCAAAAAAAACTCAGGATTCTCTGTGAGTCTGAACTTGTTTCCTTGATGCACAATAAACACAAACTACTTGCATTTTTAAAAAATATTCAGGCCAGTATTAAATGTGTTTCATATAAGTAGATTTTTTTTTTTCATTTCGGAAGTTAACACATAGGTGCACTGTGCGAATGACGTCATAAAGTGAATTGTGGGGTATGACTCAATTTGACATCAAATCTGGATTGGGGTATTCCCATTCAACATGCGTATATCATGTAGCATTTTTTGCGTTCATTGTTATGAGTCTGTATGTAATGATTGAGTCCAATCGTGAACTAAATTTGAAAACATAACAGTCCTGTAACTACGTCCCATCATTATCAATGTAGGAGATAGTTGCATAACTATGTTTTCATATGCTTTAATTAAAGAAGCTAAGCCAATGTTAGAAGTCACATTTGTGGCTTTCGCACATCAGCCTTGCGTTGGTTAATTTTGAATGGGTCTTTATGACATTTTCAGATTGTATATGTTTGCGTGTTACATTTTCAAGTGCTAATATAAGAATTTAGGCTTATTTAAATGATCAGTTTTTGCATTGTTTCAGGACATATTTTATTAATTTGTCTTAACAGGCCTACATAATTATGACAATAGTAAGTGCATGATTTTAGTCTTTAGTCTAAAGAGAATCTACATATGACCTAAATTAGCTTCTGATTTTAGCCTTGGCTCCCACCTTTGAGAAGAACCCAATGGCCTTTACCAAGGCCGGAGCCCTGAAAGGGGACGTAACCATCGAGTGCAGGCCCGAGGCGGCCCCTACACCTGAGATAAGCTGGTTCATGAATGGCGGAGCGCTCAACCCCTCTCCAAATCCTAGCGACCCTCTTTACAAGAACATTAAGGGTGACCTGGTAATCAGGGACTTGCAGCAGTCTAATGCTGGTGTTTACGAATGTCGGGCCGTCAATTCCCTCGGGGAGGCAAAAAATCAAACCTTCTTGAGTATCTACGGTATGTATTCCACTATTTGTTGTTGATTTGATTTTTATATGAAGCCTGTTATATTATTTTTTTTAGTCCTTGATAAAATACTAAAATCTGAGTTAATTGTTGATATAGAATGTACGGCTCATATTTTTTTTTCTTAAATCAGTGTTACAGCGGCATATACATATAAAATGGTATTCGATCATCTTCTAAATGAAAGTCATTACAACATAGACAATAACGTTCACTTCGTGGAATGTTATTCTGAGCGTATCTGCCAGTTTGAATTATCAACTGGTGCGCAGAGACTCTTAATCTTACACAACAAATTAGCTCAGTCGTCTGGGAAGTAAATCTAAATATTCTTCATATTCCAAAGAGTGTTTGACAACTTTATACATATCTAATTCAGAATTATTATTCATATTACATTACCATTCTTGTTTAAAGTTATCGACAAGTCTACATTTAAACTCGCTAATAAATAAGTATGTATAGGAAAAATCCCCTCTGCATTTTAAACTTGTTTCAAAAACCGCTTTTAAATCGATTGCCAGGCACCATCTGTAAAGATCACTGTGTGTGTTAAAAATAAAGCGAACTAGCTCCACAGATATTCACATTGTTAAATTTGCTTTATATCTTTTTAGTTGATCTGTGTTTATCTCTGTCAACTGACAATTTCCCTGTAAATCTAACGGACTTCTCAATCTGTTCCGACTGAGCGACACAAATAAACAAAGTCATGTTTTATTATGTGCGCCTGTTTATACTAATGACATAATGCAACGATCGTTAAAGCAAGCCCGTTAAAAAAAGTTAGATTGACACATTCGTCAGATAATCAGGTAACATGCATATATAATACACCATATGGAGGTATGTTTAATACATAGTATTACTATAATAATTTCCTTATTCTATACATACGTTACATACTTATCCGGAGAAATCTATAATACATTTACATAGCATACCCCTCACATATGGCACAAACTATCGTTCAATCCTTTATCAATACTTAAAGTCGAGCTTTAGCAACGAAAGTTATTTTTGTTCAATATGAAACATTCTACCAAACATGATGCTATGTTAACCAAGCGTTAGAGCGGGACGAGGCCTGGGCGGTTTATAACAAAACACCTATCGAATTTTATAGCGAATTCTCTGTACGGAAAAGATGTTGTGTCTATGCGGGTTGCATTGATTATGAAACACTTCCCAGATACAATATTGCAATTGCGTATATTAAACCACAAATAACTATGTCAATTTAAGTGCGAATTAAATGTTACACGTATAACGTTGTTATATACTTTTAATAACTAAATTAATTGCTACAATGAATCACAATCCATCAGAAGGAGCTTATAAGGACAGTTTCGGTTGCTTTGAAACCGTCCAAAAGTCGAGGATAAATTAGAATGTCTAATTGTGAGATCATGTACATGGTATTAAGGCATTGCTCGATGTGGAGAAATTGAATAACGACATTGAGTTCGAGTGTGAACTGAATGCGTTCTCTCGTGCGTCTGTTGGCTTGAATCATCAAGAATAGATACATATGGATGCTTGATATAGATATTTCTTAGATTGTAGATTTTATTTTATAAAGCGGGTTATATAAAAGTACGTGCTCCAATTGTAAATTATAAATAATTATTATTTCAATACGTATATATACACGTCGCGAATATATACTTAACCAACAATCTATATATACCAGTGTAAATTACACTTGGTTCACTTGATAACAAATTGCATAAAATCAGTAATATTTCTCGCATTCCATTGATTTGTATTCAACCTGTTATCTTAGATTTATACAATGCTTAGCATTATCCGAACGAAGTCAAATCAATCACACACTTGATAATTCACATATGCACAGTGATAGTATTTTGACAACTAAGCACAAACAATAAAGATACAAAAGCGCATCAAGATTCTTATGAAGTTGAGCTTTAACTTATCTCAATTCGGCAAAACAAAGAGACAGCTTTACAAAAATCCATACTTATATATCCTAGGATTGCCAACACAATGAGCTTGTACAACGTAATCGCTGTTCCTTTCTGGAACCGTTATTTTCGCAACTCGTTCCGTCCCTGTCTAGAGCCTTTGTGACTATTTCCCTTTCAAACACAATCAATTATTGTTTAAGCATCGTTGGTTTATTACTGATAAGTTATTTTCCGTGTATATCGCATCGGACACATAAAAACAATTTTACGAACAAAGCGATTGAATAATTGCATCGATTTCGATTGTTATATGATTTACATTTAAAATAGACAATAAACGATCTTAACAAACTAATTATGCATCATAAAAATTGCGAATCTAAATTCGTAGCTTACAAGTACCAATGTTCATCGCTGAATTCGTTTACCACAACTAACGATTTCATTAATTATTCAATCTAAGTATCATCATCGTTGGTGAAAGCTTTCAATCAAAGCCAAACAAACAGCTGTACCGACATTATTATTTGGTACGAAACAGCCCGTCTTGGTAGAGCCACTTAACCACCATTAGCACATAATGTTCTCCAGTGTACCTGATATATACCTGACACCGTCTAAGATAACTAATCAAACAAGCGACCGAGTAAACGTCTTGCACACCACTGTCTTCACAAGATATCAAATAAAAAGTTCATCTGATAAAAACATCGTCAACGCCGCTAATACCAATTGTTACACTGTGAATGGTAGTGATTGTATATTAAAAGTTTTGATTTTTGACATAGTTCACAGTTGTCGGCATTTCGTGGAACCATAGAAACACTACCAGTAGAGAAACCTGTACCTCCTTTCCAATGTTTTGCCTGAAAACCTTAAAACGATTCTTTCAAAATAGCATTAATATACGATTATGTACATATGTTTCAAACAGAACAGAACAGAACAATACTTTATTACTCCCAGGTATACATATATACAACATGGGGAACATCTAATATACATAGTAAAAAATACATAAAAACAAGCAACATAACGGGCATGAAAAATCAGCATACATGTATTATCGTTTTAATCATGAATAAACACATGTATAATTATCACAATCTGACGCGTTTATAATGTGTTTCGTTGGTCATGTTAAAAAGACGTGTATTGTTATCATGTGCCTAAAGTAGTATTTATGTTCTCAAACCTGGATTGCACAGATGTAGCGAGTTAGATTTTTCTCAAGAATGTGGGTTGGATTCTCCGCGACTGCTATACTTTTAATCAACCGTTCTATTGATATAATTATGAGTGTATATTATGTCAAATATATAAGCTGTGCATGCAAAAACCACATGGTAGGTTTAAGTGATTATGTTATGTAACCGTTTCCCTTAAAATCCTTTCTACAGCCATTCTTCCAGTACCTCCGATTCAAGTAAGGCAGTTGGCAGTTGTCAGTTACTGGCGTTG
>VMBQ01007154.1:17119-33971 GCA_007657795.1 Dreissena rostriformis | reverse complement strand
ATCTTTCATTACGTGTGAGAGAAATTAATTTAATAACCCAGACGATTTATTTACATGCAAACGCCGATTAATTGTTTACAGAAATTCAGTTTCATTTTTACCCGCTTTCAGTCCCCGTGAAGCACGTTTTTTACATGACTGCGTATGACGCAATAAAATATTTCTTTGTCAGGTATTGCATTTAATCTAATTTTAGCCGTACCTAATGAATGCTCTATCCCATAATGCACTGTACTCTTTACACTTCTGAATTAATGCGTAGGCATATGCTCGTGTTTACGGATTTATTTAAACACTTATCGTCATAACATGTCAGGATCATTTGTGGTAATTATTTCGGAATATCGGATAAATATGCACACTATAAAAGCGGTATGTATACAGTTATCGATACGATTCGTTTTACATGAATGTATTGGAGAATGACAACACAGCATGGCAATAAACAGGGACCATATATATAGCGCAATACCGTAACTGTACCAATAAATGCGCTCAGAACTTATAACGCGGATCCGTTTATAACGCGGTCGCGTTGATTGGACCCCGTCAATCGCGTTATAAAGGATCTATAGTGTATTGATGTCGAGAATTAAGTGTGAAACTGCTCTATCTCTCAAACCTTATCATTACAGATACAATTGTTTCATGTTGAATACGCAGTTAACATCGTTGCTAAACGAACTGTAGTATCCCTTTTCATACCCAATACTTCCCAAAAAATGAAAGTCGATGGAATAACATATTACTGTTAATGTGAAATCTGTTTGTAGATTGCACATTTTCTTCTGCGAAAAGTTTCAGGCCCACCGGCGGGAAAATTTATATTCGAATTGATTGGTCGCTTACAGAGGTCAGGCTAAGGTGAAAACCTGGCGTATACAGCACGCTGAAAAAGTTTCTGGTTGAAACCTGAACAATTCAAGAAAACTTGATATGAATTTACTGGATTCTGTCTATTGTAGTGAACAGTCAATTGAGGTGATCAGTCAAACGCAGTGATGAGTAATTGTAGTGATCAGTCAAAACAGTAATACGTCAATATCATTCATGATTCAATCAAAAGGAACAGTCATGTATATTTTAGTAACCAGCTAACTGAAGTGGCCAGTCAATTGCCAAAAACAACCATCTATGCACTGAGGAATCTATTGCAGTGATGAGTCAATAAGAAATAGAGGATGTTTGTTCATGTCAGTGTAAGATCGTTTGTTATTTCACGAGTGATCATAGAAAATATATTTTCACGAGTGGCGCAGCATTATTTTTCTATGATCACGAGTGAAATAACAAACGATCTTACACTGACATGAACAAATTTTCTGTTTCTTTTATGCCCCTTTTTTAAGAAAGTAATAAACAGCTGTTTTCCTTTCGCTGAAAAGTATACCCCTTTCTCCTGTGGCGTACCTCAACACATTGAAATAACATCATTTTGTTGACCAAATGACGCTTTATTCCAGGGAAATTCTTCAATTAAACTCTTTTACAAATGCAATATAAACGGTAAAAAAAAAGCATAAAATTAAAGGAAAATGTGTAGGATTCGGTGGAATATCGATTTTATTTCACTCGTGATCATTGAAAAAATATAAACAAGGATATAAACAAAGGAGTTAATCTTGATATGATAATCGAAAAATCGAAAAAAAGGAGTTCCGAAAATGTGTTATTTTCAACTGTGAAAATGACAATTTGTTTATTTTCACTGCTGTTATTTCAATGCAGAAATGTCATATTCTATCATAAGGTATAAAAGAATAATGAGTCCCTTACACAGATAAGTCAATTGTAGCCATCTGTCAAGTCCACTGATCAGTCAATTGTAGTGATGAGTAGACAAGAGATGTTTGTAAAAACATGTATGATCCCACCTTGCCAACATTTTGTGCAATTGTCATAAAACATTTTATTGCATGTGCACATTGATCTCATAATTGACAGGGATCTCACTGCCCTAAATACTTCCAACAAACTAATTTATATGATCCTAAATTAAAAATGTCTCTATATATTGTGTGGAGACTGTTTCATGCTGCAAGTCCCTGTGACCTTAACCTTAAACTGGGTGACCTCCAAATCACTTAGCCTCTTCCTTTTTTCCCAAGTAAGCAGCATACAATTTGGATAATCATATGTCAAAGAATTCTATAGATCAACTGCTGAAAACAAAATCTTTCCTCCAGATAAACCAGCATACCTATTTGGGTTTTTCTAGGTCACAGCTTTCCCTAAGTACAGTGCAGAAACGAATGCCATATTTCAAACCCTGTGACCTTGACCTTGGACTTGTTGACCTCAAAGTGATAGGCATCTTCCTTTTGTTCATGTTTACCAGCAATACCAATTTGAATCATCGTATGCCAAAGCATTTTTAGAGAAAACATGCAAAAATGAATTTGTTTCATAAGCCCAGGTGACCTTGAGCTTTGACCTGTTGACCTCAAAATCAATAAGTGTTTTGATTTTCTCCACAGAAACCAGCATGAATATTCTGATGATCTACGGTCAAAGCGTAATCTTGATACTGCACAGAAAAAAGTTATGTAACACGCCCTTGAGTCCTTGACCTTTGAACTAGAAATTGCTAGGTTTCTTTCTTTCCTTCCAAGTAACCAGCATATCAATTTAAATGATCAAAGGTCAAAGCATTATCTAAATATCATGAAAAATTGAATGTCATGGTACAAGCCTTGAGACCTTGACCTTTCATCTTAAAATAGGCTTCTTCCTTTCCAAGTAGCCCTCATATCAGTTTGGATGATCATAGATCACAGAATTCTTAACCCTTTGCATGCTGGGAAATTTGTCGTCTGCTAAAATGTTGTCTGCTAAATTTCTAAAATTAGCATTTTTTTATTTTATTTTTTTCAAAGAATACTATCAGAATAGCAAACAGTTTGGATCCTGATGAGACTCATCTGGATCCAAACTGTTTGCAAAGGCCTTCAAAATCCGGTTCCAGCGCTCAAAGGGTTAAAACATTGTAAAGAAATGTAGAAATCTTCTCTAAAATACCCTTCCCACCATTTGACCTAAAAATTAATATTTGATATTATAGGTCAAAACATTTTTTAGATCCTGCCGAATACACATAAACACAAATCATCAATCCATAAATATTCCTTGTATTTGTTTCATTTATACACATGATATATTGAATTATTACAATCCTACTCAATATGCTGTGGAAGTTTGTTAAATTATTCTTATAAAATTAAGCAGGTATATCATGTTACATTTAAACATATACTAAGTAAAATAACAAGCATATAGCTACATATACTCCGATATAATGGTATATCAAAAAATTAATTTGTAACTAAGAGTATTGTGTGCTATTCTAATAAAGATCAGTTTTAATATTCAGGCGGAAAATGCATGTCTATATATGCATGATAATTATTACAGACGCTAAATATCTGTTTTAGAAGAAATTTCTTGAAAAATCTATCTCCCAGTTTTGCATCCTGACAATTGACAAGGGTGATAGATAAACTCAAAGAGAGGTGCCATGTGCCAGATTACAGTGATAGAAATGATAATTACATAATGAGACAGTTTCCTGGCATATAATCCTTGATTATATTTATCAATTCCACAAAAACCACAAAGGTGGGGGTGTCATTTATCATCCTAAGACAGCCAATGTAACTTTATCAGCAATCCAAATCTTAAACTCCTTCACAACTACCATAATTATTCTAAGTTTTCAGACACTTAAACATATTTATTATTTTTCGTGTCCCAAAATTAAGATGCAAAAAATGTCGGTATGCAATGTTTAACGTGTCAATTGTATCAACGAATAATATAACGTGCTTATACAAAACCATGCCATATAGTATAAATTATGTTTATACTTTAATGTTTCACTTCAAGGTGTCACCATCGTCTATTACCAGTATACATATTTATTTACGCAATAACGCAATTGTAATGGTCCATTGCCTTAAGGCATTCAAAATAGAATGTCATTCATTATGGACGAAAACCCAGATGTCCAAAAATTTAAAGTAACAAAAAATAATTATATTGGCTAAAAACGGGGGTGTCAAAAGACTAAGAGTAATTACGGTAATTTACAGATACAAAGAACTATTAATGAGGTTAGAACGTTAACCTGTCCTAGATAAACGGCAAGGTAACAAATGATTAACATTTTTTGCACAATAAATCATTCATCTCCACATACACTTTCCACATCAGAAATGCTATGTTGCCATTATATGGCACCTGTAAAACAGATCAAATGACTTTTAAGGCTGTATGTTTTTATGCCCCCCTTTGAAGAAGCAGGGTGTTGAGACAAAAGTGGAATGTGGGGGCATCTGTACCCTATGGACACATGTCTTGTTTCTTTATGTCTTCAACCATTCCATTCAAATAATAAAACTTTTATTGCCCTGCAAAGCATTTCAACACAATCATTTACAGTGGAATCACCATTATTCAAATCATGATTAAACAAAATAATGGCGTACTTCAAACAAGGTTTTGTTCTGCATTCCAAGGTTTTTGCCTTTTTTATTTGATGCAAAAAAAATGTGATTATATAAATCACGATTTTACAGAAAATGAATTATACAAAATAATGAGATGCCTATCCCCAATATGGTGAGCAGATTGAAAAAAAAATGCTTGCCATTTTTAAACAAGCTGCACCAAGCACATGTTTGAACTTTGGTCTTTAGTGTGACCTTGACCTTTGCCCAAGAGTGTCAAACCTTTTCTGCATGTTGAAACCTTAATTTTGGTATATTAATTTTAAAATTGCATTATGAATGATGAAGAAACAGTCCAGACAAACTGTAATTTGTTCAAAATAGGACATTTAACTTGTGAGTTACAGCTTGGACCTGACCTTTGACCTCTTATTGCGACCTTGACCTTTGAGCTGGGGTGACAGTTTTTATTTACGACATGTGATCTGCACATGGTGAACCCTTTGGTAAATTATTTTAAAAATATATGATGAATGATGAACAGTCTGGACAATCTGTTTTATGGCAATTGTTAAACTTTGACCTTTAAGTTTGACCTAAACCTTTAAAGTAAGTGGACCATTGTAAAACGCAACGCACCTTCTTCTCATTGTGAAAATTTGTGGTATTTTACTTTTAAATTAAATGAAAAGATGTTTTATTGCTAAATTTTACCTTTGACCCTAAATGTGAACTTGACCTTAGAGGTAGGGAAACGGATTTTACACATGACATGCTGTCTCCTTATGGTGGTGATGAATTACAAAGTTACAGTCTAGACAAGCTATACATGCCCAAATTTTATCTTTGACCTCAAGGTGTTACCTTGGCCTTTGAGGTAGGGAGACATTAGATTAGTTTGACATGTGACATGCCATTCAATTACGGCATTAATTTGTTGCAAGTTATTTGCTTGCTAAATGAAAAACTTCCAATCTGTGAAAAACAAAGTGATAATACAAATTGCTGTATTTCCAGAACATCTGATCCTATATCTTCGTTTCTTTAAAGATAATGGCCTTGAACTGTCGAAAGTGCTGCCTTTGTTTATTTGAAGGAAAAATGAAGAACAGTATTCAGTATCTATGTTCATTAATGGAAACTTGAAAACATTGATTACTACCCGAAAGTTATCATGACATAAAACAAAGCTTCTGTGTATAAGAAACAACATCTAGAATCCTTATTGGCAAATAATACAAATTGTTACTATAAATAGTAACAAATTGATGTTGTTAGCAGGTCGTTTTTTGTTTCCACTTAAGGCCACTTGGCTTCAATGGTGATAAATAAAATAAAGCCAATAATCAACAGAAAATAAACCATGTGCAAAAATAACATTACAGAAATTAGAAGCTGGCACTTCCACTCAGATACAAGACTGTTGCCATGTTTCATGGCAAGGAATATGTAAATCCTCAATAAACTGCACAACAAGCAATAAATATGTTGGCACTGTTGCCTGTATTTCCTGCATAGATTGCTCTTAATTACATATATGGGCATATTTCAGCGCGTCTCTGATGCAAGACATGTGAAAAGTACCGTACTTAAGCACAGAATTATAGCAACCAAATTGGGAAGATAATCATTTAGGCAATAAATCTGTTTATTTAAAGCAGGAAGTAATTACCACAGAAAAAGGATGTGCAAAATGTTACACCAATCAGTGATAAGCATTATTGAAGGTTCTAAAATAAATGTTTGCATTATGCATAACGTAATTACCCCTAACATATAAAGACCCATATAATTTCTGAAGAACACTATTACAGGCTTGACGGATGAAATGTTTAACAACTAGAAATGTATCACAGCCACTGATGCCCCCACAATTCATGTTGGGACACAGACAAGCCCACTATATATTCTACGGCAGACAAAAAGACAATGGACCAAAACTGGTAAAAATGTCTTCAATAAAAATCATCAACACATTCAACTATGAAAGTTTGAGTAAATCCACCAAGCAGTTAGAGGAGGAACAAATCCAATTCTGGAACTTTATATTTTATAGTGGAAAAACAGACAAATGGCAATAATTCTACCCAAACTTTGTTGCATCCAAAATTCCTTTCTTTGAGATCATGTACACATTAGCATTATTCAAAGTTTGAGGGAGATCCACCCAATTGTTAAAGAGGAGTTGAAAACACAATGTTTTTTGGACTTTTTCATTCCATTGCAGAAACAATTTGCTGTGTCCACTATGATGCCATAATCATGGTGGAGACATGAAAAGAGCTAAAGATTAACATGTCTACATTGTATTGTAATATAAGTAAGGACTTTAAAACAACTGTAATATTTAGAACAGTGAATGTCAAATAAGTGATTATTAGCCAATGCTAAATAAATTTGTTTAACACCATCAATAGAATAAAATACATCAAACTTTATTTATTCGTGGAATCCAAGGTTTATTTTTTACTAGTATCAGTATGACGTTACTTTCCAGAAACGCTGTTTTATGTAACAGCTCAGGCCAGAAATCAAGACAATGTTAAATTGTAACAACCCAACTGCTGCTAAATGGTTCTGCTCAAAAACAATCCTGAAAGGCTTATCAAGCCAACCTGTTTTGGTAGTTATCTGTCATTAGCATTCACATTCACATTCACAGGTGAAGAAAGTTACTTTGACAGAAACAAATGTAAGAATCAATCAATCAATTGCACAAACACCATGATTGATTAAATTGCGGTTGATTTCATTTATCACTTTGATAAGAAGACGGTAAATCGTGGGAAATTAATTCAAGATGAAAAGTAATAATTGTATAAACAAATCAGCTGTATGATAAAATGCAGATATTTGCTTATCTTAACAAAACACAGCCTGCAATTTGGAGCATGAATTTCTTTTGATCATTTAAATTTAAGTTTCGTGTTAAAAAGAAGATTTCAAAATAAATTGCTCCCAATTCACTATTTCCTGGACAAAACTGTTTAACCGCTCTAAAATACAAAATAGTTCATTGAATTTCTTTGGTACACATAACATTTTCTTTGGTACACTGAACATTAGGTGTAAGTGTGCATTATATTTGTAATATCAGAGTATGCAATACACACAATAGTATAGCAACACAGTGATGTTAACCCTTTGAGTGCTGGAACCGGATTTTGAAGGTTTTTGCAAACAGTTTGGATCCAGATGAGACGCCACAGAACGTGGCGTCTCATCAGGATCCAAACTGTTTGCTATTCTGATAGTATTCTTTGAAAAAAATTGAAGAAAATGCTAATTTTAGAAATTCAGCAGACGACATTTTAGCAGACGACAAATTACCCAGCATGCAAAGGGTTAACTCCCAGACACAGTTACTCCCACTTATTTAATTCATAACAATTCAGTGGCACTTGTGAGCGATCAAGCTCAAACATGGCAATAATTACAATAAGAATTGTATTCTTAACTAACTGCTCAACATTTTTGCAAATAGAAATCAGGCTTTCTTAAATGTCCCTAAGAATTCCAGGTGATGAGGTTCTAGCAAGCTAAAAGCATATAAATGATGGAAGACCGGAATAAAAGTCTGTGATTTATTTCAATTGAAATCAATTATCCATTTCTGAACTTTACTCCTGCCAATTCTTGCAAGTTTGGTATGGTTACAAGTGCAGAAGGCCATGTTATTGATGACACCACTCAGCTTACCAGAATGAGCTTCATTGAATCAATGGGGCAGAATCAATTAGGACTGGAAGGAAAATAATTGCAAGTGACTGATGTGCATTAGATGGACATGGGCTGTAATGTCCAGTCTGCTAATGGACATAGAGGGAAGTAACTGGGTAACATACAAACTTTCATGGCCAAGGAAGGCATAAGGGAAGTAACTGGGTAATGTGCATAAAATAATGCCCAAGGAAGGTTTAAGGGAAGTAACTGGAGAATAAAGATTGTCATGGCTAATAAATGCATAAGCGAAGTAACATTGTAATTTG
The DNA here is from genome assembly GCA_007657795.1 of Dreissena rostriformis. Taxonomy (NCBI): domain Eukaryota; kingdom Metazoa; phylum Mollusca; class Bivalvia; order Myida; family Dreissenidae; genus Dreissena; species Dreissena rostriformis. Next base: position 25,537 of record VMBQ01007154.1, on the reverse strand, counting down.
CTAAGTATCATGACCAAGGGACGCATAAGGGAATTAACTGAAGGAAAAACGAGTGTCATGGTTAAAAATGCATAAGGGAAGTAAATGGTTGATGAAAACAGTGATTGCCAATGTTCGCATAATGGAAGTAACTGGGTTATGGATTTAAAGTCATGGTCAATTTAATTAAGGTAAAATATAATAATTAAAACCACATGTGATTTTATGTAAAACCTTCAAATTTGGTGCAAAATAAAGTCAACATTTTTGCACAAAGGGATCCCCATAACCATACCTTTTCTAAAAGAGCATTCTAAGCTGAATGATTTTTAGAAACAAATGGGTATATAGCCATGTGATATGTATGCAAGAACATAACACATATCAAAGTTCACAGTTTTTTTTTCAACATTTTAACTGGCTTCTTCTTTAAGTGCAGTATAACCTGGCTTTGTGCAAGTTATTCTCTGGAAATTATAGTGTTTTTTTTTAAATCCAAAGAATTCACAGTCAACAAGAGTAATGGATATTTTACATCAACAATCAACTAAAGGTTGTTATGGCAAATTATATATCTTCAGAAAATGACCACATAATGTTGCAGTGGGTCATAACACAATGGAAACCATTTTTTTAGGAGTAATGTTGCCATCTATATGGGATTTTCAAAGGAACATTTACTTAAACTAATGGTCATTCATTATAGAATGGGTAATTACTGTGTCCATTATGTATGGTATTAGATTATCATATTGCCTGAAATCCAGTAAATGCTCATTTTCTTCATGTCCTGAGAAACCCAGTGTAACCCTTGAGTGACCATCTGAACTTTGGTTCTCTAGGCCCTATTGTTTTCCCAATTTATTTATTTTTTAAGATGCTAAGTTGTTTAAGTCGCCCAGATCAATGGAGGCCAGTGGTGTCTGATTGTGACCAATTGTTTTCCCATTACCAGAGTAAATCGTCCGTAATATTGCTCCCGTGGTGATCAATGACTGCTAGAGACCTGGTCATGTCTACAAGACAGGCAGACTAATGGTCATTCATCTTGCAATCGGGATTAATTTTCCCCAGTTGCCTGATTCTTTCCTTATATGGGAACAACGAAACTCTAACTTTTTTGTTAGCATCTTGATTTAGTGTTGATATTTTTCATAATGAAAAAAGCTGAAATATCATAAAATGATATACTAGGCAAAGTTTAAAAAGCAACAACATCATTTTATGATAGTGGTAGTTGATTCTTAAATGGATTATTGCATTTCAAGTACAACAAAATGTACACTTCAACACCGTTATTTCGAACACCGATAATCTGAAGTCACCGTTATTTCGAAGTATTTTTTGGGCTGATTTTGGTTCTTCTTTGTTTAATGTAAAATTTCATTGTTAATCCGAACTTCGTTAAACACTATAATTCGCACCTAATTATCAGTCTTTTATCCAAAGTCAAAACTGCAAAACACTGAGCGTAATTTCACACCTTTGTTGTCTGCGCGTGGCGCGTCAAAAGCCGATAATTACACCTTTGTCCCCTTCGTGTAGCTCGATAATTTTCTAATGTTGTCAAAAGCCGATAATAATTATTTATGTAGTTTTGCATTCTTTAGTAACAAACAAACGTGTCACGTTAGTTCTTAGTATTTGTGGTCAAATGAACCATGCGAATTCCACATTATTTTATTTTTACAACATCAGGTTTACAGTTAACTAAAGCTTGAAAACATGTTAAATTGTGAAAAAACATTACCGGGTAAGTGGTGACTTTGTTATTTTGTGAAAAAATTGAAATTAAAAGTATTGAACTAAACTCTAAAAGTGTTTATCATTTGTGTGTATTCATAAAATACTCATCTAGAACCCATTTACACAAAAATAGTTTGAAAGAGGTGCGAATTGACTTAGGTACGAGTTGACCTAAAAACGTGCAAGTTGACTACCATGCAAGTTGACTTAGGTACGAGTTGACCGGCACCCCAGAATCAAACAAGAGATGTGTTTGTCAGAAACACAGTGCTCCCTACTGCACCACTTTGATTTGTTTTTAACCTTTGACCTTGAAGGATGACCTTGACCTTTCACCACTCAAAATGTGCAGCTCCATGAGATACACATGCATGCCAAATATGAAGTTGCTATCTTCAATAATGCAAAAGTTATGACCAATGTTTAAGTTTTGGGATGGACGGACAGACAGACTGAGAGACTGACGGACAGTTCAACTGCTATATGCCACCCTAACAGGGGCATAAAAAGTCTTCTGTCAAATGTTTATTTCGAATTAATCCGAAGTTTTTTTAACGGTCCCGACGACTTCGAAATAACGATAATGAAGTGTATTTTAATTATAAAACATGTTTTGGAATTCTAATTAAAGAGAAAATATAAATGGTCTATTTGTCAATTTGTTTTATCTTTGTGCTTGCTGGTATCAACATTCTTATTGCAATAAAATGGTTTCAGTATGATCAGTATGACAATCGTTATTTGACGTCATTGATTCCATAAACAACCAAATTGATTTAAAAACACGTTTGTACTTTCTTCAGTAATCAATTGGAATGGTTGAATACATAATATATTTGATTCACAGAGTGCAATAGGAAGGTTTAAATGGCATCTGTTGACAGAGAAGAATCCTTTAAGGTGAAGAGTTTTCTTATTTGTTTGTCTATCAAATGAAAATGAAAAGCAAGCCTCTCTGAATGCTATTTATCAAAGGTATATATATAGGATTTTGTTATAATTTTTTTAAAAGAAATTTGCATTTTCTGCAACAACAGGATATTCAATGTTTTTAGTGAATCTATATGTCTAAACTATGACAAACATTTTATTGCCAAACCCTGACAATCGCAGAGATAATGCCTGCCTGGCGCAATACCTGTGTCATTAGGTCAGAGGTCAAGGTCACACTTTGAGGTCAAATGTTTAAATGTATATTGGCATAGCACAGTTTGTCCTGTGAGACTTGCCGTTTTTTATAAAGGTATCTTGCAATTGTGTCCTGTGAATTATTGGTTGGAGCTCTGATCTATGGATTGGTGCAAGTAATGTTTGAGCAGGAAAACTTTATTGTTTCCTAATGTTTTCTGTTTCGTTCTATCCGTCAGAGCACATGATTCCATGTATATTGGTTAGTCTTGGCACCATATAATAAAGTGCATTAGTATGATAGATCAAGTTATAAGGGTGTGCTTTCATTTAGAATCATAAATGAATACCAAAAATCGAGGGCAAGATAAACAGGGATTGTAACAAGAAAAAGGCCTTATTGCAGGGTCTGTATGTTTCTTTCCCCTTTTTATGACATTTGACAGGCAGAATGATAGCTAACAAGATGCATCATTATGGGGAATGCTTTCCAAATGAACACTTTCAGGAAATATGGTATGCCTGTCTGTGCCCAACTGACATGCTTTCACTGCTAAATGTTAAATGCAAATTTGCTGTTTGGCCTGTCAGAAGCATCCAGCATGGAGTTGCAACCTTGATCAGAGCTCCCTGAGGCTGAGAAGTCTGCAAAATGCCAACGTTTGTATAAAGTCAGAATGTGTTCCATGTTAACGCCAATTTACACCAATTGACGGTTGTAATTCTGCCCAATAGTGCCGCCCTGTCTGCATGTTGTTGTTTTTTCTATCAGGGGCCATCAGTTTTCCTATTCTTCTGGGCGCCTCCTACGCTGTTGACAAAACTGAACATCAGAAAACACTTCCTTTGTTGACTTGTTTAATTACAGATCTTTGATTAATGGCCGCTAATTGATATCTGTTGCACAGTTGTGTTTTATATCACAGCAATTATTGGCGTCATTCAAATAGCAGCCTGTTTTTCCAATAGAAATTCATTAACTATTGGGGATGATCTTGATTGAAGACAAAACAACGCAAATCAGATCAATGTTTTTTAGCTTTAATAGGCGATTTTAATTAAAATGTACTAGATTTTGTTTCAGGCAAACATAAAAGTACAGGTGTCTCAGTGGATGAATTGAGCATTTTTTCTGGGAAAACTGGGCTTAATGCATGTGCATAAAGTGTCTACCGAGATTAGCCTGTGCAGTCCACATAGGCTTATCAGGTACAACACTTTGCTACACTGGATTTTTTGTTTAGAAGAGACCAGTCATTTAAACGAAAATATCCATAAAAGCGGAAAGTGAACAGACTGGACAAGCTAATCTGGGATGATACTTTACACATGTGCATTAAGTATTCCCAGAATGCACCTAAATTATGCTTGTGATTCCACTAGCTCATAATTAATTCTGTCATGTTCGTGTATATTGACAGACCTCTGATGTATTGCCTGTAAATGAGTCTCACCCTTTAATAATCATTCATTAGTTTTACAGAAAGCTCTAAGATTTCATTTTATCAAACCAACCTCCATAAATAAATACTGGTCAATAATGAGAAAGATACTTCATAAAATAGTTTAATAATCAAAAAGGACCTGTGCACAATTGCAATATTGGACATTGTTTAAAGGAATCCAAATATGTGACCAATGTCCACAAGTAGGCATGGTGTCAATTTAAATTGAAATTGCTTACATCAACACCATAGCCAGCTCACTTGTTTGATCAGAAATTGTACTTTTTCTGTCAGCCATTAGACACAATCAGGTCTTGTTTGTTTCTCGTTTGTTTGTCGTATGCTCGAATGAAATCCTATTTCCATATTTCCGGTCCAAAATTGCTCCTTTATAGCTGTCTCTAGTTTTGTAGTGTCTTCCATTGATTTTTGTTGATTTATGTCTGAAAGTCTTGATTAAATAAGAAGACAATTACAAGATACTGAATATAGTCATTGAAACTGCATAAGAAAACAGCTTGCTTTAAATCTGTCAAAATCTTCAAAAACTGATAATGCCAGTACAGAAAAGGTAAATAATTGTTTCTGAAAAAGTATAATCTATGATATTCCCTAAGCTGATTTATGTAATTTATACTAATAAACCGGTTTTTCTTTATAAACCGGTTTTTCCTTTTTATTTGCATGCATTTAAAAAAAAAACGAGTAACAAATCTGTTTTGTTTTGATTGTACAGTAGAGCATTTTGCATTACAATGCAAATAAAACTTAATTCATCATGAAATTTTCTGTTTTTAAAAATATGACTCAACATTTATATTCTGTTGATACAAGAACTTAAAAGCTTTTGGACAAACTGACAGACAGTTTTATATATCTTGTAACATGAATATAAACATAACTACTGCTGCAAATTTCAGCAAGAACAATAGTGTGTGCAATCTTACTATAATAAAATCACACATATTTCTTTTCTCTATTTATCTAATACCTCTACCTCATGTTTCATTATCATTACACATTGTTGCTTTGATATAAACATATTAAGTATGTGTCTTGATTGCTTCTCAAACATTGTTTTCCTTATACCCTTAATCCAGAGCTTACCTACGTTGGAACTCATCACAAATAAAGGACTGTCAGAAAATGCAAACCAAAATAACATGAAAACAAGCTTTATCATAAACTGGAAATGTGCCAAATGGTTTTTGAATGCATACATTGCCTTGATGTGATGATCATTTGTGCCAATTTATTTTGAAATCCCATCATGCACAACAAGTTTTGGGCAGGACACAAAAACAAAAGGACAGGGGTAACACAATAATATGCCCTAACTAACCCTTTTAGCGCTGGAACTGAATTTTGAAGGCCTTTGCAAACAGTTTGGATCCAGATTAGACGCCACAGAACGTGGCGTCTCATCAGGATCCAAATTGTTTGCTATTCTGATAGTATTCTTTGAAAAAAAATCGAAGAAAATGCTAATTTTAGAAATTCAGCAGACAACATTTTAGCAGACGACAAATTTCCTAGCATACAAAGGGCTAATCATGGTGGGGGCATTAACAGAACTCAAAATTAACATGTCTACATTGTATTGTAACATAAGTAAGAAATTTAAAACAACTGTAATATTTAGAGCAGTGGATGTCATACACGTGCTAATTAGTATGTGCTAAATAATTTGTGTTCAACATCATCTATAGAATAATATACATTAAACTTTTTTTATTTGTGAAATCCTAATGTGTATGTTTTTACTTTCATTGGTGAGACTTTCCAGAAATGCTGTTTTATGTAACAGCTAGGCCAGAAATCAAGACACTGCCATCACCAACTGTAATTATAACAACCCAACTGCTACTAAATGGTGCATGTAACAAACAATCTTGAAAGGCTTATCAAGCAAACATGTTCAGGTAGTTATCTGTCATTAGCATTCACATTCACAGGTGTAGAAAGTGACAGAAACAAATGTAAGAATTAATCAGTCAATTGCACAACCACCATGATTGATTAAATTGAGCTTGATTTCATTTATCACTTTGATAAGAAGACTGTAAATCGTGGGAAATTAATTCAAGATGAAAAGTAATAATTGTATAAACAAATCAGCTGTATGATAAAATGCAGATATTTGCTTATCTTAACAAAACACAGCTTGTAGTTTGGAGCATGAATTTCTTTTGGTCATTTAAATTTAAGTTTGTGTAAATAAGAAGATTACAAAATAAATTTGTTTACAATTCCTGGGGGAAAAAAACTGCTTAACCTCTCTCAAACACAAAATAGTACATTGAATTTCTTTGGTACACTGAACATTTAGTATAAGTGTGCAGTATATTTGTTAAATTACAGTATGCAAAACAACAATATTGTATAGCAACAATTTGATGTTCACTTTGAGACACAGTTACTCTGCTTGGGTCTTCAATGACCATGGGGCTACATCCAAAACAAAGTCACTTCCCTTTTGTGTTAATTTAGGTTACAGTATACTTATTAATTGAGTTATACAAGGCTTTACTCTCTCCAAATCATTTTGATTAACTGGAAGACATGTTTTCATTAAAAGACACTTGTTATGATATTAGTATCTCAACCAGTGAGCAGGGCAAGCATTGGTGAGACTACAACAGAAAACTTGCGTGGAAGCGGGTTACACTCCATCAACAAGTAGCCTGAAAAAATGTCACCAAAAATTCCAGACAATGAGATTGAAGCCATAAGCTAAAAGCATATTAATGATTCAAGACCTGAATATAAGTCAGTGATTTATTTCAATTGAAATCAATTATGCATGTCTGTAGTTTATTCCTGCCAATTTTTCCAAGTCTGGTAGGCTTACATGTGCAGAAGGCCATGTTATTGATGACACCACTCAGCTTACCAAAATGAGCTTCATTGAATCAATGGGGCAGAATCAATTAGGACTGGAAGGAAAATCATTGCAAGTGAGTGATGTGCATTAGATGGACATGGGCTGTAATGTCCAGTCTGGTAATGGACATAGAGGGAGGTAACTGGGTAACATACAAACTTTCATGGCTGTTGAAGGCATAAGGGAAGTAGCTCAGTTATATGCATAGAATCATATGACCAATGGAGGCATAAGGGAAGTAACTCGAGAATAAAGATTGTCACTGCAAACAATTGCATAAGGGAAGTAACTTTGTAATATGGATAAAACAAATTTTTATAGAAAAATTCATTTTAATGTCATAAATACGTTACCTGCTATCTTATAGCTAATCATTCTGTAAGGTTTGTTATTCATCCAGAATTTCTGGAGAGCTGCCACCATTAAAGCCCGGATTTAGATTCTAGGTCGGAATGGTCACACAGTGCAATGCAACCTCGTCACTAAAAACGGTGCTACCATAACTCATTCTTCTTCCAATATATATAAAAATATTAGGCGAAGAGCGGGGTGGGAGATGGGACTCACCGATAGCAGGTAAGTATTTAATAATTAAAATGAATTTTACTATAAAAATTTGTTTTAATGTCATAAATATGTTACCTGCTATCTTATAGCTGAAATTGCAGCTGCGGCGGGAAGGTTCGCGTATAGCTCCCCAATCCCCATCCGAGCAGAACCCATATCCAGGGTTATCAGCTAATGATAGCAGAACCCATATTTAGGGTTATCAGCTAATCTTTGTTAGTACAGTATTGACATGACTTCTCGGATAAGAGTAAGTATTTCTATGTCGTAGAAGACACTGTCGTTTGTGGAACCACAAGGGGGCACAACAAATACAAGTTGTCTTGTTGGCACTCCAGAGAACGAAGATAAAAGGAGGGGAAGGTGGTCGGCATCCTCCAGAAAGCATCTTGGAGCACGTCAGACAGTGGGGTGTAATAAATATACGCCCACGAAGATGACAGAGCTCGTAATTCATGCGGTCTGCTCTTAAAAAGGGATGAATCCCTAGATGAGAGAGAAGAGTAAGCCTTTCGTAGTTGAGGCTACCCAACGAGAAATAGAAGCCGAAGACACATCGCCCCCCCCCCTTTTTTTAAGGGAATGAAGAGTATCTTTCGAGAATATCGAATGGACTTAACTCTATGGATGTAGAACTTCAAAGCCCTGAATGGGCAGAGGAGTCTATCT
>VMBQ01007153.1:2918-47552 GCA_007657795.1 Dreissena rostriformis | reverse complement strand
ACGGTCAACGGTCAATGAGTATAATGAGAAACCTCAACAGTCAACGGTCAATGAGTACAATGAGAAACCTCAACGGTCAACACACTTCACTTTCAAACAAAGGACAACTAAGGAGATGAAAAAGTCCAAACGGAGAATGACAGAATCAGTGCTTATGGAAGTATTGACTCCATCGTTGGGCCAAATAGCGGAATTCGTTCACATGATCATACATTCATTTTCACTTATTTTACATTCAAACGCCTTTACGAATATAACGCTAATGATGAGGAATGTTGCTATTAAGGTTAATAATGTTTTACATGCCTTCTTTAATGCATTGCACAGTAGTTTATTTCAACTGTTTCAGCATAAAACAGTTTGGGCATCACGAACAAACTAAATTATAAATTATAAACATAGCAAACAAATTGCACTGACTCTCATGTAAGGACTCATTTGACAATATACATTGCTCCCAAGTTTTTTTATCGAAAATTCGACGACGGCATTTGATTGCTCAAGAATTCGCCATTTAATAATGATAAGTGTTTATTAACGAGTTTGTCACTTACAAATAATAAGTGAATTTCTATATTCAAATAGTTAACCGCTACTTGCGTGACATTCAGTTCAAATAAATATTGCAAGTCATTTTCTTTGTTATTTATCTTTGTGGCACGTCTAGTATCTGACTTGCACTCCTATAAAACAGCCTATTTAGCAACGCTATATAGCACGCGTGCTGGAGACTGGGCAACATTATACCAATTTGAAAATGTGGTAATCCTAAAAGCAGCAAAACATTATCGATGCATATTGCTCAACAAAATACTACAGTGTGGCCATACCACGTGGTCTGTGACATCATTTTTGCTAGCACGCCAAGTAGAAAATTGTAAACATTGACTCCGCTATGAAACTTCAAATCCGCGTAAGTATCTTATTATTTACTCTTTTGGACGAAATAAATCGCAGGCTATGGGTAAAGTCGAGCACTATTCCCGGTTATATTAATATTTGACACCAGATGAGTAGTTTAGTCTATCATTCGAGGCAAAATCCTAGTGTTTACGTAACAATGCACGAAAGCACGGCAAGCACATTTTAAATCTTCCAAAATATCCGTTTTATATTCCTTTTTGCAGTGTCCTCGTATATGCGGACGTGAATAATTCCATATTAAATGTGTTTTGTCCGAAAAATATCTTAAAACACCATCTTATGACATTTCTAATGTACACCGACAATTTGGCTTACACGACAAGCGACGAAATTAAAGGCAAGCACGACAAGTCGATATTCGACTAGAACGACTAGTAGTTTTAAGTGTAGAATTGGTAACTTCTATGTTGTCAAACTATATACTTCAATTTATGTTAATGTGTGTGTCCCTTACGTATAGTTCGTGTCTATTTACTGTCTTCGTGAGATTCTGTGCCCTGTCATGTGTGTGTGTGTGTTCAGCCATGTATAATGTATAAAAAGTAACGTGTTTAAGATGTTTAAACAGAGCAAATGTTCTTCAATAAGTCCACCACTTGAATTGGTGTTATTGAACTGCAAAAACAATCAACTATAAATTGGTTTCGATTATGAGGAAACATTGTTTTCATAATCGTATTACATATATTAGTGATTGTAATATGGATACAAACGACAAACGCAAACACTCTGCATATTTGTAATAAGTTCAATGGAAAATAATCTGTATGTAATGAGGATCATTGATTATTAATGACATGAGGAAAACAAGTACATATTTTGTAGCACATTTGTACAAAGTATACTTATTATAGGAAATATACTTTGGTACTAATTTGACCATTTTTGTGTGGATGCTATATTGTTTTATTAAATAATATAATGAACATGACCAGCGTCTTCACTTTTGCCAAACATTGAATACATGATCTTCGTACAGTGATTATAATGGTCATCTTGGGAATATGTCGACATTCGCACAAAACAAAAAGGTGACATTAATTATCTAAACATTTATTGTACCTTTTTATTTTGCAATAACGCATTTAAAAATTATATTTATGTTATTTGGAGAGAATATTTATACCAGTATCAAATGTTTTATGTTAAAAAATTCGATGTGTACAGCATTCATGTACATTTTTATGCTACAGGCAACTTGACATTTTGTCCCCGATTTCAGACGTATTCAAGGATTTATTCTTAAGTCTTAAGATGTCGGCACAAACTGCAAAATAACTGTCTTTTATGCACTAAATAAAGCATTCTGTCCAGCCCGTGTGTAAAGCCCATGTGAACCTCGTTGTTCCTGCACCCTCAATTTGTTTATGGTACCGTAGTACATTTTTTACAGACATTGACGGAGTTATGCTTTATATATATTGCAAACTGACAAGTAACAATAATAAGTTTACATTTTAATCACCAGAATGGTGTTTATGCTACTTCATGGTGACATGGATGTTTGTNCATAAGCGATCAATAATTTCAATTATGGTCCTCTTCCAGTTAGAATATGACTATATTACCTTGACCTTATTGAATATGAACAATTTCCCCATGATGGCTTACTTTATACTGTCAAGCACTTGAATAGTTGAGCGCGCTGTCTTCTGACAGCTCTTGTTGAATAACTGCTTTGAAGATCACATGATAATATGGTTTGTGAAATGCCATAACTTTGTAAATAAAATGACACTTCTTTTGATGAATTTAAGTTCAGTTAACATGCATGTACACAGTCTTAGATATTAATGGTTGGACTAATTGTAGGAAAATTAAACATTTTAATGTGACTTCTGTAACATTTACATTCACAAATATGTATGTGAACTATCTTGTACTAGGTTGCAAACCTGCGGAAGACTCGGCATGAAAACCTTGTGTTGTTCATGGGGGCCTGTATGAAACCACCGCATTTAGCAATTGTCACCAGGTAATTGATTTATACTTCCCTATGCAACATCCTAGTACTTACAATGTGAATCACATTACTTGTTAGTTCTTAATGAGTTTTTATGCCCCCGGTTGGGTGGCATATAGCAGTTGAACTGTCCGTCAGTCTGTCCGTCGGTTCAAAAACTTTAACATTGGTCATAATCATATTTGGCATGCATGTGTATATCATGGAGCTGCAAATTTTGAGTGGTGAAAGGTCAAGGTCATACTTCAAGGTCAATGGTAAAAAAAAACAAAAAAAATGTTCAAAGCGGCGCAGTAGGGGGCATTGTGTTTCTGACAAACACATCTCTTGTTTTTCTGAGTTTTGGTTATTTCAAATTTTGCTATGCAAAAACTGAGCCATCCACTCTGATCCATTTTGGCGCTCCATTATATTACTTGAGTGAATATTGGTAATGAAATATTTTCTATTGCCGTTCTAACTGTACCACCGAGTTTTATAGGTTAGTTGTTGGCATATGTATATGGCTAAATACTCACTGGAAAATCCGAGAAGGTTAAGTGACTGATCTTATATGACTGAAAAACTGTTAATTGATGAAATAATTATAATACACAACAATGTTTTCCAATGGCAAAAAGTACTAACAATGTGAATCACACTACTTGTTAGTTCTTAATGAGTTTTTATGCCCCCCGGTAGGTTGGCTGATAGCAGTTGAACTGTCAGTCCGTCTGTCCGAAAACTTTTAACATTTGCCATAATTATTGCAATATTGAAGATAGCAACTTGATATTTGGCATGCATGTGTATCTCATGGAGCTGCACATTTTGAGTGGTGAAAGGTTAAGGTCATCCTTCAAGGTCAAAAAATACAATCCAAGGGAAGTAATAAGCTCCAAAAGGGAGATAATTTTTAAACCTGCCAAATGATATATTGAAATTTTATTTCAAAGCAATGCAAAAGGGGGCATTGTGTTTCTGACAAACACATCTCTTGTTAATTTCATTATTTATCGCACTATATTTCCCAATCCAAACGGCAGAGGCTGTAAAATATAAAGCGAAAACAAATCACTGCACAATCTTGTATTGTAGTTTGTGTCGAGGGAGCTCACTGTTCACCCTGCTGCATGTGAGGAAAGAGAAGTTTAACATGAGCAAGGCAATCATCATAGCTCAACAGGTGTCACAGGTGAGAATCATTGTAGCATAGCAGGTGTAACATGTCCGCATCATCATAGCTTAGCAGGTGTCACATGTCGGCATCATCATAGCATAGCAGGTGTCACATGTGAGAATCATCATAGCATAGCAGGTGTCACATGTCGGCATCATTATAGCATAGCAGGTGTCACATGTGAGCATCATCATAGCATAGCAGGTGTCACATGTTGACATCATCATAGCATAGCAGGTGTCACATGTGAGCATCAGCATAGCATAGCGGGTGTCACATGTCGGCATCATCATAGCAAAGCAGGTGTCGCATGTGAGCATCATCATAGCATAGCAGGTGTCACATGTGAGCATCATCATAGCATAGCAGGTGTCACATGTGAGCATTATCATAGCATAGCAGGTGTCACAGGTGAGTATCATAATAGCCCTATATCGTACATAGAGTCCTTATTGACCTGTATTATACATAATGGTCTTTTTTGAGCTGTATTGTTCATGTTGGATTGTTTTGAACTGTAGTGTACATGGCAGTCTTTGTAAATGTGACTTTTTATACGCCCGTATAAAATACGGGACGTATTATGTGAAACCCCGCGGCGGGCGGCGGGCGGAAGGCATCACTTTGTCCGGACTCTAATTCAAATTGTATTCATCCGATCTTCACCAAACTTGGTCAGCAGTTGCATCTAGTTGATATCTAGGCCAAGTTCGAATATGGGTCATGCCGGGTCAAAAACTAGGTCATAGGGTCAATAAGTGCATTTTCAAAGGGGCCACTTTGTCCGGACTCTATTTCAAATTGTATTCATCCGATCTTCACCAAACTTGGTCAGCAGTTGCATCTAGTTGATATATAGGCCAAGTTCGAATATGGGTCATGCCGGGTCAAAAACTAGGTCATAGGGTCAATTAGTGCATTTTCAACGGCGCCACTTTGTCCGGACTCTAATTCAAATAGTTTTCATCCGATCTTCACCAAACTTGCTCAGAAGTTGAGTCTAGACAATATCTAGGCCAAGTTGGAATATGGGTCATGCCGGGTCAAAAACTAGGTCATGGGGTCACTTAGTGCATTTCAAGGATTTCATGGTGTCCGCTCTCTAAATGAAGTAGTTTTCACCCGATCTTCACCAAATTTGGTCAAAAGTTGTGTCTATATGATATGTAGGTCAGGTTTAAATATGGGTCATGCCGGGTCAAAAACTAGGTCACGAGGTTACTTAGTGCATTTCAAGCATTTAGCATGGTGTCCGCTCTCTAATTGAAGTAGTTTTCATCTGATCTTCACCTAATTTGGTTACAAGTTGTGTCTAGATGATATGTAGGTCAAGTTCGAATATGGGTCATGCCCGGTCAAAAACGAGGTCACATGGTGCATTTAAAGCATTTAGCATGGTGTCCGCTCTCTAATTGAAGTAGTTTTCATCTGATCTTCACCAAATTTAGTCAGATGTTACATCTAAATGATATCTAGGTCAAGTTCAAATATGGGTCATGCCAAGTCAATAACTAGGTCTTGAGGTCACTTAGTGCATTTCAAGCATTGAGCATGGTGTCCAAAACCTTCGAACGGGCGTATCTTGTGACAGTTTGGCACTCTTGTTATGGTCATAGTTTACAGGGTTCCCAGCCAACCTGGAAATCAGGGCAAACTTGGAAAAAGACTCACTTTTTCCAGTCAGGGAAAAGTCAGGGAATTTGCGAAAAGTTCCTAAAATCAGGAAAAAATCAGGGAATTTTGTTTGGTGAGACTTTCCCGACTTGTGTCAAAAAGTCCATACAATTAAAACAGCAAATTGATTCTTCTGAGGGTGTCTAAAACAAGAAAAAGGTCGAAATTATGATCCTGGAATTTTAATTTTCCATCAGGGAAAAATCAGGGAATTTTGTTCATACAAAAAGCTGGGAACACTGGTTTACAATACAAATGTCTGCTGGCCATTGTGTTAGTGAAAGTTTTCAGCAAAAATACCAGGAGTACTTATTTCTATAATGCATACTTAGTGTGTATTATTGTTAGTCAGTGGTGAAAATTCCTCTATGTTTTGTTCAAGTATTTGAAACAATTTACTTCTAATTCATGCAAACAAAATTGTAACCTCGAACTGTCATGCGGAAGATGATCCCTTTTTCTATGCATTTGAGTGAGTTTAAATTGCTACACTGTGACCACAGTTTTGTTGTAGCCAAATGAAAAACATTCTTTGTTGCTACTCATGTTGTGTTTTAATGCATCCGAAGGTGGGCATATAGTGATCACACTGTTCGTCTGTCTGTCCGTCCGTCTGATATTCCGTCACACTTTGCGTTTAGGTTTTGAAAAATGTGGAAAAACACTTCGCGTTTAGGTTTAGAAAAATGTGGATAAAGGGGCCATTTGTCATCCTATGGTGACAAGCCTTGTTTTTTGGGGACATTGTGTGTGTTTTTTCACTAACATATAAGATACATTGTTGAACAAATGTAATCTATTTGCAAAAATTCATATTCACTGTTGTCTATTTTAGGGCATGGGCTATCTACATGCAAAGGGCATTGTTCACAAGGACCTGAAAACAAAAAACATTTTCTTTGACAAAGATAAGGTGGTCATTACCGACTTCGGACTGTTCAACGTTACCAAGTTGTGCCATGCCAGCAGGTAAATAAAAGAATTGATTCCTACCTGTTCCTGGTAATGGTTGATATTAACCCATTTATGCCTAGTGAACTCTCCCATCCTTCTAAATCCGATCAATTTATTTCCAAAATAAGGGATGTCTAGTATATTTATTTCTATATTTAGAATATTTCTTAAAGAAATTCCTTTAAGCAAACAGCGCAGACCCTGATGAGACCGCGCATCATGCGGCGTCTCATCTGGGTCTCCACTGTTTGCCAAGGCCTTTTTTCTAGACGCTAGGCATAAATGGGTTAAATGTTATTTGTTCTGCGAAAACCGATATAATATTTTGTCAGGAGGCATAGTTATGTTTAAGGAGGAGGGATATTGATTTGGCGTTGTCCGTCCGTCCTTCCGTCCATCCAGCACTTTTGTGTCCGGAGCCATATCTTGGAAGTGCTTGGACGGATTTCATTGAAACTTAGTATGAGTATATTGATGGATAAGAGGATGATGCACGCCAAATGGCATAATACACCATCTGTTAATAACGGATTTATGGCCCTTTGTACATATTCTGTGTCAATGCAGCATGTGGGGGTAAACGTCACGTCTGTGACAAAGCTCTAGTTTGGCTGGGGATATCAATTCATCAAATTTGCTTGTTCACCTTGTAGGCACGCAGATAGGCTGCAGATTCCGCCCGGCTGGTTGTGCTACCTCTCCCCAGAAATCATCAAGGCCCTGCAGGCTGGGGCCGCCTACGCAAGCAATGACTTGCCCTTCACTACAATGTCAGACGTTTATGCATTTGGGTATGGATAAAATACATTCAGTTATTGACCCCTACCGGTTTTACCGGAGGGGACTTATGGTTTGCGCTCTGTGTGTGTGTGTCAGTCAGTCACACTTTTCTGGATCCTGCGATAACTTTAAAAGTTCTTCATATTTTTTCATGAAACTTGAAACATGGATAGATGGCAATATGGACATTATTCACGTCCTTTCATTTTGTTCCTACGTCAAACAATCTGGTTGCTATGGCAACAAAAAAAAATAAAAAAATGTGACAATGGTGGAGCCGGTAGGGGACATAATTGCTTGGCAATAGTCTTGTTTTATCTCAATTTTATTTCAATAAAATCTAACAAAGTATTAAAAAAATGATTTTGTTCTTTTAATTTGAATTATTATAAAGAATTAGATCAAACAGTTTTTCCCAAATCAGTGTACTTTTTGCGGGAAAAAGAAGGCTACTGAATTTATTTTCCCAATCTCTGAAAATGCTGATAAAATTCCCAATTCCAAAGCCATGGGCTTTCTTTCCAAAAAGTTGAAAAGAAAAACAACATTTTTTGGATAAACATTTGCATAAAGACTGATTTTCCCTTGACACTTAACACATATGCATATAAACTGGTTTCACCAGGACACTACTCATATGCCTTAAGACTGTTTTTTCAAGGACACTACCCATATGCAATTAGACTGGTTTTTCAAGGACGCTACCCATATGCAATTAGACTGGTTTTAAAATAGCTTGTCTTATTGTATGTGTCTTGCAGAACTGTATGGTACGAGTTGCTGAACGGTAACTGGCCATTTGAGGACCAGCCTGCAGAGAGCATTATATGGCAGGTTGGTCATGGAATCAAGCCTTCGTTTGGCTTCATACGGGGATCCAAGGATGTGAAGGTGAGTGTTAAGTATGCTTTTTATCAAGCCCAGTATGGTTCTTAACCCTTAACCACTGAGTAACACACTTTGGCGCGTTTGTAGTCCGTTTGAAAATCAAATTTAATTTAAGATTTTTGTCCCCTACCGGTTTCACCAGAGGGGACTTATGGTTTGCGCTCAGTCTGTTCATCCGTCAGTCTGTCCGTCAGTCTGTCACACTTTTCTGGATTCTGCGATAACTTTAAAAGNAAAAAAAAAAAAAAAAAAAAAAAAAAAAAAAAAAAAAAAAAAAAATCTGACAATGGTGGAGCCGGTAGGGGACATCATTGCTTGGCAATAGCTTGTTCTTTTTAGATTCAAGTTTTAAAGGCTTTATATTTAACTCCTAGGTACTGATGAGCAGCAAACAGAATAAAACCTGAACAGGCTGCGAGTTACTCGCAGGCTGTTCTGCTTTTATACTGTTTGCATTAGCCATTTTCACTTTCCTTCTGAGGGGGAAAGGGTTAAAACATTTTGAAATACCTGCTGTGAAATGACAGAAAAACTGTTGAAAATGCTGAAAAATCAAATAAACAAACAAACAAAATACCAGTCTGTTCATTGATACTTTTCTGTATGTGAATTACAATCTCTCAACTTAAAAGTTTTGAAATAAGTACTCTCCTCAGCAGGAATTTTCTTCAATTTGCTAATTGTTTCACTGATGCACTTCATTTTTTTTTCAGATGGTGTTTTGTTAGCTCAATTTATGATCTGGTTTGTAGAAATTTATAGTATTTAAAATGAGTTTTACCTGGTGAAAAAGTTTTGAGACACAGGTGATCCAGAGTATAACGTAGATAAGATATTTTCATGATAAATATTTAAAGTTTCAAGATGATTGGATGAAAAATGTAGCCTGTAGATTGGTAACGACATGAAAGTTGACAACACCGCGACTTACAATAATGGACGTTGGACACAAACTGACCATATGTGTCGTGTTTTGAGAAAACTGGTCATAATGCTTGTGCGTAAATTGTCATCCCAGATTAGCCTGTGCAGTCCGCACAGGCTAATCAGGGGCGACAATTTCCGCTTTTATGGAATGTTTTCGTTTTAATGAAGTCTCTTCTTAGCAAAAATCCAATTTAGGCGGAAAGTGTCGTCCCTGGTTAGCCTGTGCAGACTGCACAGGCTTATCTGGGATGACACTTTACGCATAAGCATTTTGCCCAGTTTTCTCAGAACACGCCACATATTAGCTCACCATGAGCAATGTGTGCTAAAAAGCTAAAAAAAAATAAAAAATGTATGTATTTTTTTATTTTATTTTTTTCCGAATAGCTAACCTTACTGATATGAAAGTTCATACACATCTTTGCACCTTCCTATATTTTCAGGACATGCTGTTGTTGTGTTGGAACTACAAATGTGAAGACAGACCCAGTTTTGGCAACTTGCTCAAAATCATGGAACGTTTACCGCGAAAACCTTTCACGAGAAGCCCTTCCCATCCTATACACCTTCTCTCTCGTAGCGCAGACTCGCTCCTTACCTCCTGATACCCGCCTGTTGTTGCTTTTAAATGTATTGAGCCATATTGTGCGAACATGGGTATTATGGCATATGTCGCCAGCCTATCATCCGACCTGACTGTGCAAATCGCGCATTCGCACAATCTGGTCCGGAGCTAGCATTTTCGCAAATGTGACCACGAAACATTGCTTGACTTTACAGCGGACAGGGTAGCTCCTAACCTGACTGCATGAATGCACAAGCTGGTTCGGCGCTAGGCAGACAGCAATCTCATATGATCCATTTCTGCATTATGAGGCTCAATTGAGAAAGTAATTGTGATTTTAGATTTGCAATATCCACGATGATATAGTAATGGTTGTTTTTTTTTCTATTTTATTTATTCATGACACCTTGTTGTGCAGAAGTGTACAGTGTTGAACGACTAACATAGCTACATTAATAGGAAAATATCATATGATGATATAAGTTTGAAAGAGAAGTCTGAAATCTTGAAATATGAATCTTTTGCGGATTTAGAACATTTCATATACACAATGCAATTTGACCTTGGCCAACTGCTGTTAGTTAATTTAAAATACCGGCATTTGTTTCCTTTGATCACCAGTGGATAAAACATCAATAATCTAATGAAATCTACACATTTTCATTTTTTTTCATTTTTTTTTCCACCCATTTGAAACATTTAAAAGGGGTTCTTCAAGAGATTTTTCAGGAATCATAACGTCATGAGTATCATGACCTTAAAATTTGACAAATGTTGAGTCCCTAAACTGTTCCATTTACTGTATTAATTTGGGAATCAGCATTTAAATATTTCATGGGAATAGTGAACATTACAAATAATAGTTACTGTTTGAAACAGTTTATTGCCCAATAAACCAGAGGGAACCATAAATAAAAGCATATATTGGTAGTGTTACAATATAATTAAGTGTTTTACTGATCTTGGTTACAGGACAAGCTTTATTTAATTATTATATCATCATGAGTTGTATTTAAGATACAGGTTGATGTGAAAGACATTTAATGGTTTTGAACTGCAAATGTATCATTCCTTTTGAAATGCTGCATATGTTTTGCTTCCATACATGTCATGAAATATACATACATGTTCTTCCTTCATTTCACATCACATAGAAACTTTACACATAGTTACATAGTTGTGAAGAATTGTCATCCCTTCTTGAGTATGGAATTGGTACTTACAAAAGCCCAGGGCTATCATACTTATTTCAATCGAGTCATGTTCTGAGAAAACTGGGCATAACGCATGTGCGTACAGTGTTGTCCCAGATTAGCGTGTGCAGTCCGCACAGGCTAATCAGGGATGACACTTTCTGCCTTAATTGGATTTTTGCTAAGAAGAGACTTCATTTAAACAAAAAATGTCATAAAAGCGAAAAGTATCGTCCTTGATTAGCCTGTGCGGACTGCACAGGCTAATCTGGGACGACACTTTGCACACATGCATTATGCCCAGTTTTCTCAGAACGCGACACAATTGAGTAATAGGCTGACTGACCCCACTTTGGTTTTAAAACTGCCGAACTTGTTCCCTTAAAACAGTGTGGTGTTGTTTATTTGTAATACTATAAATCCAGTATGTTATGGCTGTGTAGTTTTGAAATGATTGTTGATTTAATGCAACAGTTTCAGTGCCTATGACTGTAATACAATGTTAACCATTTCGACAATATAGCATTGCCATACGTAATGGTTTGTAATGAAATGAGTTGTATTTAATGTAATTTCGTAAGTCAGCAACATTTTCTTTACAGTATTCCATGATCATGCAACTGCATATTTATGTTATAAATCTACCAACTGCATATTAATGAATATTTTAGGTTATCAATCTACCAACTGCATATAAGTGAATAAGTGAATATGAGTATTCTATGTTATAAATCTACCAAATGAATATTAATGAATATTCTACGTTATAAATCTACCAACTGCATATTAATGAATATTCTATGTTATAAATCTACCAAATGCATATTAATGAATATTCTATGTTATAAATCTACCATCTGCATATGAATTAATATTCTATGTTATAAATCTACCAACTGCATATTAATGAATATTCTATGTTATAAATCTACCATGTGCATATTAATGAATATTCTATGTTATAAATCTACCAACTGCATATTAATGAATATTCCATGTTATAAATCTAGCATCTGCATATTAATGAATATTCTATGTTATAAATCTACCAACTGCATATAAATGAATATTCCATATTATAAATCTACCATCTGCATATTTATGAATATTCTGTTTTATAAATCTACCAACTGAATAGAGAAGCTATTAATGAATATTCTATGTTATAAATCTACCAACTGAATATTTATGAATATTTTGTGTTTTAAATCTACCATCTGCATATTTATGAATATTCTATGTTATTAATCTACCAACTGTAACATACAAAACTGATATCTCCTTCTACATGCCCGGATTTTACTTTGGGATCATTACTATTTCTTTGCACCTTTGATTGCATTTTGTTGCCTTATTATTTAAGAAAAAAACTAGAATTTTTAATGACGGATATGCATAAACAATAATTCATTTTACCATAAGAACTATGTGCCATTTTGTTGCATATAATTTTCAAAGGCCCGTTATAGCCACAGCCTTTTGTATTATAGTGATCTGGAAATTGTGTAAGCAGGAATCATTAGCGGTTAGATAATAATGTTTATTTTGTAACACAATAATGTTAAACATGACTGAGTGTCCATATTTTAAATATTTATTATCCCCCGCCAGAGGTGCAGGGATATTGTTTTGGCATTGTCTGTCCGGCTGTCTGTCCGTCCGGCACTTTTGTGTCCGGAGCCATATCTTGGAAGTGCTTTGGCGGATTTCATTGAAACTTGGTATGAGTATATATATGGAAAAGAGGATGATGCACGCCAAATGGCAATGTACACCATCTGTTAATAACGGAGTAATGGCCCTTTGTATTGTAGTATGTTCATCTGTCCGATTTGCACCCATCCTTAAACAAAATATATGTTGCGGTGGATATCAATTCTACGAATTTGCTTGTTTACTTAACAATGGACGAATGTTTATAATTGAATCTATTTTCATTTTCACATAAACACTGTATTTTGATTGAATAATACCTATTGTGGCCTGTTTTCATTTCCCAATAAAACCAATAGGTATGAAAATTAAAACATAAATATATCCATCTTAGAACATAGATGTCCATTTTTTATGACGTCATTGTTTCGCGCAAATCTATTTGATGTTGCATTTCATTGGTTAAAGTTTCATTTCAGGGGAATGTGAACTATATGTCATGCAAGGAAATGAAACCTAAACTCAAAAGAGAATCATATGCCATCGTATTGAAGTCTGTTGCGATCTTTAGAGCTTTAAAATTACAGCTAATACCCACCTTGTGTTGTTATTATAATAATTGAATAGTATTTTTGTGCATTTCATCTGTATATGAACTGTCTGAAAAAAGTACACCTAATTTAGACATTAACACTTATGCATATACATGTAAGGCATATTTTTCTTAATTGTTCTAATACGGATTTAATTCAGAAAAATCGTATTCAATTCTGAATTAAATATACCTTCAATACATTATAATATGGAAATTATTTTTGTTTGCCAATTTTTTAACATTGGAACCAATGTGACTGCAATAAATACAGAAAGGGTAATCACGTGATAGTCAATATGGCAACATCCATGTAGAGACAGTTGTTTTTTGACGTTTTATACCCTTTATTTTGTATGTTTAATTGTTAAATGCCGCTCACGTTCCAGCCATATTAGTAAGAAAGTGATTAGGTTTTATTTCATATTAATATTCGCTTTATATCTCAACTTAACTTGCTAAGAATTGTCTTAGCTGGAGCTGTTTTTTTTTTGTGTGTGATCCAGCCATATCAAAAAAGAAAGTGAGCAGCATTTAGAAAAGTAATAAAAGTAATAAAGGGTAGAAAACGACGAAAAATACTTGTCTCGGAATGGACGTCGCCATCTGGACTATCCTGTGATTACCCCCTCTAAAATATATGTGGTGTGTTCTAAGAAAACTGCGTAAATTGTCATCCCAGATTAGCCTGTTCAGTCTGCACAGGCTAATCAGGGACAACAATTTCCGCTTTAATGGAATTTTTGGTTTAAATGATGTCTCTTCTTAGGGAAAATCTAGTTTAGACAGAAAGTGTCATCCCGGATTATCCCGTGCGGACTGCACAGGCTAATCTGGGATGATACTTTACGCACAAGCATTTTGCCCAGTTTTCTCAGAACATGACACATATTGTTAGCAATAAGCTGGCGGTCAGGTGTTGAGCTAATGGCTTTCAGTGATAACACATTCAATCATCTTATCTCGCAATGTAACATTTTGATAGCCATTATTAGATACTGGGAGCCCCTAGTTATAATGCCAGCTTTACTACAAAGTATGTTTCCATATCATTTTAGTTTGTACATTTTATTCAACGTGCCTGGGCTCTTATTCAGAATGCTTATAAACATGTTATAAATGTCTGAAGAAATGTCAACGAAAAATTGGGATCATTCGTCAGATTGGAAATCAAATAAAACCATACTTAACCCTTTTAGCGCTGGAACTGAATTTTAAAGGCCTTTGCAAACAGTATGGACGACAAATATCCCAGCATGCAAAGGGTTAAGTTACTTCTTTCTATCAAAAGAACAGATTTAGTTAATATCTGTTTACAACTGTGAACATTCAAAAATTAATATTTGACATGTAAAGTTGTTTTTTTGTCGGCAATTAAAGTTGTTTGTAAGTTACAAAACTACACCAGCTTGTTCAAGATATACATGTTAATAAAATAAACTCGTTGTGGAACGAAACATTATATGTGTGGTGTTCTGAGAAAACTAGGCATAATGCATGTGCGTAAAGTGTCGTCCCAGATTAGCCTGTGCCGTCTGCACCAGCTAATCGGGGATGACACTTTCCACCTAAACTGGATTTTCTCTAAGAAGAGACATCATTTAAAAGAAAAATTCCATAAAAGCGGAAATTGTCGTCCCTGATTAGCCTGTGTTGACTGCACAGGCTAATCTGGGATGACAATTTACGCACAAGCATTATGCCCAGTTTTCTCAGAAGGCGACTCATATTACAATAGAAAAGTGTGAGAGATGATTTGAAGTGATACTTGAGGCCTTGTGAATATTGGCCCTGTGTTCTGGCTTCTATGTGTGATCAATTCTGTCCACGGGACATTAAATCGTTTTTAATGTGTTTTGATTTATATCATTTTGTTAGAGTATATTTTGTTAATTTTGTGTTTTATCTGTTGTCTGTACATTAAGCATACAAAGTTTTATAAACTTTTATTTATGTTTATGGTTGACTAGAATATTTATATTGTGCGTTTATCATTTTTATGGGAAGTGTGAAATGTTTTATACATGTGTTTTATCTTTTACAATCTTAGGTGCATATTAAAGAGTATTGTTTTAAAACATTTTGAGAATTTACAATTTTAATGATTAAAAGTTCCAAGTTTTTCTTTGGATTGCTCTTTGATAGAAAGCTATATTTTCGAACTAGACTATTGAAACTTTAACATTCATACTAGGTCATACCATGTGAAAAGTTTCTGCTTTTTTTCTGAAATTTAGAAGAAAAAAAATCTTTATTCAAAAATAGTATATTAAGGTATTTTTATGTACATGGTTAACACTATTTTTATTAAAAACTTGTTTACCTTTGTACCAGTCTAACTGTTTTAAGTTATTAAATTCAGTCGAAATGTCTTAACAAAAAGCACAATTATTTGATTTTGTGCATTTACGAAACTGATAGACGAAAAAGGATTCTCAATATTTGAGTCTTTACCTTAAGTATTGTTGAAAGAAACTCGTCAATTGTTTTGGTGAACAAGACAGCTATCAGCTGGCTGTAATAAGTACATGTACATGAGAATTTATTCATATTCATTTATACATCGCTGTTTGCATTTTTTTCTCAAAATGTTGTTTCCTTCTAAAATAAGATTGCATTAATTCTCACCCAAATAGTTTTTTTGTAATCAAGTTACAAACAGACAAATTGATGTTATTGTAATATTTTTATTTTTGGTGAAAAAAGCGAATGTCATTACTGGGTAAATTGGTAATATTTACGAAACACAACATCGAGAAACAAATTGTATCAGATTTTTGCAAGTCGCGTAGGAAATATCCTGCAAAATTTGACGTATCCCCTCACCCCCAGTTTTTTACGAATATCAGAAATGACCCATGGGTCAATTGAATCTGCAGAAATCACGAACCTTGTCAATCCTTCCAGTCAGATGGAGTAAGCTGAATAGCCTGGCTGGCTAGCTGGTTGGTAGAGCACTGGACTACAAATCTGGGGATTGCAGGTTCGATTCATGGCTGGGCCACATAATTTTAGTAATTGTTGATGAAATAATTTCTATGGTAATTCAATTTAGTTCTTATTGGTTATGAAATAATTTCTACGGCCATTTAATTTTAGTAACTATTGGTTATGAAATAATTTCTACGGCCATTCAATTTTAGTTATTATTGGTAATGAAATAATTTCTACTGCCATTGATTTTTAGTAATTATTGGTTATGAAATAATTTCTAAGGTCGTTCAATTTTAGTGATAATTGGTTATGAAATCATTTCTACGGCCATTCAATTTTAGTAATTATTGGTTATGAAATCATTTCTACCGCCATTCATTTTTAGTTATTATTGGTTATAAAATAATTTCTACGGCCTTTCAATTTTAGTAACTATTGGTTATGAGTCATTTCTACTGCCATTCAATTTAAGTATTAATTAGTAATGAAATCATTTCTACGGCCATTTAATTTTAGTAACTATTGGGTTTGAAATCATTTCTACGGCCATTCAATTTTAGTAACAATTGGTTATGAAATGATTTCTACGGCCATTCAATTTGAGTACTAACTGTTGGGTATGAATTAATTTCTACTGCCATTTAATTTTAGTAACTATTGGGTATGAAATTGTTTCTACGGCCATTTTTATTTTAGTAACTATTGGGTATGAAATTATTTCTACGGCCATTTAATTTTTAGTGACTATTGGGTATGAAATAATTTCTACGGCCATTTAATTTTAGTAACTTTTGGGTATGAAATAATTTCAACAGCCATTCATTTTTTTGTAACTTTTGGGTATGAAATCATTTCTACGGCCATTCAATTTTAGTAACAATTAATTATGAAATAATTTCTACGGCCATTCAATTTTAGTACTAACTGTTTGGTATGAAATAATTTCTTAACTGCCATTTAATTTTAGTAACTATTGGGTATGAAATAATTTCTACGGCCATTTAATTTTAGTAACTATTGGTTATGAAATCATTTCAATGGCCATTCAATTTTAGTAACTATTGGTTATGAAATCATTTCAACGGCCATTCAATTTCAATAACTATTGGTTATGAAATCATTTCTACGGCCATTCAATTTTAGTAACTTTTGGTTATGAAATAATTTCAACGGCCATTCATTTTTAGTAACTATTGGGTATGAAATCATTTCTACGGCCATTCAATTTTAGTTATTATTGGTTATGAAATCACTTCTACAGCATTTCAATTTTAGTAACTATTGGGTATGAAATAATTTCTACGGCCATTTAATTTTAGTAACTATTGGTTATGAAATCATTTCAATGGCCATTCAATTTTAGTAACTTTTGGTTATGAAATCATTTCAACGGCCATTCAGTTTCAATAACTATTGGTTATGAAATCATTTCTACGGCCATTCAATTTTAGTAACTATTGTTTATGAAATCATTTCTACGGCCATTCAATTTGAGTAACTATTGGTTATGAAATCATTTCTACAGCCATTCAATTTTAGTAACTATTGGTTATGAAATCATTTCTACGGCTATTCAATTTGAGTAACTATTGGTTATGAAATCATTTCTACGGCCATTCAATTTTAGTAATTATTGGTTATGAAATCATTAACGGCCATTCAATTTTAGTTACTATTGGTTATTAAATAATTTCTACGACCATTCTCCTTCAACCCAACCTTTAATTCAAGAAGGGTAGTTGTCAGTTACTGTCAGAAGTGCACTTAGTATTGGTTACACAGCTTTCCCAGGATAAGATGGAGTGGGTAAACTGACTGCTGTGATTTTACTGAAATACTGTTGAACATGATTAACAATCTAAGAAAACTTACAAACAAAACAAAAGTTGGCCTAATGGTTGTTTGGTTTAAATTAAAATAACAGAATTCATTCATGTATAATAAGTGAACATGATGGCGAGTATTTGTTTAGCACATTCTGAAGAATAATATCCTAACTTTTCACTACTTTGTCTTTAACCCATTTATGCCTAGTGGACTCACCCTTCCTTCTAAATTGGATCAATTTATTTCCAAAATTAGGGACGTCTTGTATATTTATTTCTTTACTTAGAATATTTCTTACAGAAATTCCTTTAAGCAAACAGCGTAGACCCTGATGAGTGGAACTACGCTGTTTGCCTAGGCCTTTTTTGTAGACGCTAGGCATAAATGGGTTAAAATTATTAACCATTCGGCATGTAAAGTAATGGTCTGTAACTTATAGTAATATACTTTAGTAAATGCCTTACTACATTATAAAGATTTTTTTTCAAACATTTAACCAGAAAATAAAACTAGTAAATGTATTTAACATTGGTTCCAGTACATTATTTTGCTAATGGTTAGCTGCTGGTACTTGTTTATTAATGTGTCTGTTGATTTTTCCAGCCTTTTACTACATTTGTTTGTGCAATATTTAAATAATGTACATAATATTATTTAAAAAATAAAATTCCAGAGGAAATGGTGTTTGTTCTGCTGAAGAAGTTTTGGTTGCAAGGAAACAACAATCCACCAATCAATGTTTGTCTCTCTGTTCCATGTGTCTTGTGACTGAAGAAGAATCCATCCTAATTAAACGAACAAGAGCACTGCATAACGGGTGCCAACGCTCGACTGTGGGTGCAGCCTACTGCGCCGCTTTGAAATCAAATTTCTATTTATCATTTCGAAGGTATAGAAATTATCTCCCTTTATAGATTGTTACTTCCCTTGGAATTTGTTCTTTGACCTTGAAGGATGACCTTGACCTTTCACCACTCAAAATGTGCAGCTACATGCTTGCCAAATATCAAGTTGCTATCTTCAATATTGCAAAAGTTATGGCAAATGTTAGTTTTAGGACGACATGGACGGCTGACGACGAGCTGGCTATGACAATACCTCGGGTTTTCTTCGAAAACAGCCAAGCTAAAAATGAATTCAATTCACAAACTTGTCCATCTTGGGAGTATTCTAAAGCAAGAGTCATCAATTTTACAGTACCAATACACTTCAATACTCGACATTATTCATAACACTCAAGGAATGTTCCCACTACAACAAGGCATTTCATATTTTTCAACAAGCCCCATGTAGTAAGCCAGATCATAATGTACACAAGATCTACTGAATGCCTAACATCAACTTTGACAAACACTAATTTGATGTTCCACCAAGACATTGCCCATCAAACAGTGATGCTGGTGATAAAGCTAAAAGACATCAGTATATAAGTATTCATGTTTATTGCTGGACCATTTTATTGTAATACAGTTGTATTCAAACAAGTCTACAGAGTAAATAATTAAGTATTATCAGTACAAGAATATTCGGCATTCAATAAAAGTAATTTAACATTTAGTTATAAAGAATCGCACCAATGCTTAAGTGTACAATGTAATTAATAAAATATCAAGAACAAAAATAATCTGCATTTAGTAAAAGTAATTTAAGGTTAAGTTTTCTAGAATTGCGCAACTCTTCATAGTTGCTTAGTGTGCGATGTGTCCTTATAGGGGGGT
This sequence comes from Dreissena rostriformis, assembly GCA_007657795.1. NCBI lineage: Eukaryota > Metazoa > Mollusca > Bivalvia > Myida > Dreissenidae > Dreissena > Dreissena rostriformis. Next base: position 27,801 of record VMBQ01007153.1, on the reverse strand, counting down.
AGGTTAGCCCTCCATTCGTCGGCTCCAAGCAGGCACACGTCTGTTCGCCAGCCCTGAGAATGTAGGTCTTGTATGAACTTATCAAAAGTGTCCTCCACAAAACTCCATGCCCCTTTGGGACTGACTAGAAGACAAAAACATGCATGGTTGCCAGGATTTGAAACAAAACCTTAAAAAAAAACATTTTGCATCCAAAAGTATACTTCCTCAGGGTGAGGGAAGTGTTTGGCATTCCCAAGGTCACATTCATGACACTTGAGCCAAGAATAATTTTGTTTATCCCCTCTAAGAGATTCTATATGTATATTGCATGGCTGGGGGAACAGTGCTTTACCTATATCTAAAATTCAATGTAATAATATGTCTACTATTGCCACAATTCAGGAATAACAGAATGTCGCTTTTATTCAGACTAAGAATCAAAATATGCCCAATGGTGGGAAATTTTGATGAGTGTCTTTTACATTTCTCTGTAAACCTAATTGTATACTACAAAACACATGCGTTTCAAATTTCTATAGAAAACAAGATGTGTTTGTGAAACACTATGTCCCCTTATGAGCGATTTTGACCCATATATTTGACCTTGAAGGATGACCTTGACCTTTCACCACTCAAAATGTGCAGCTCTATCATACACATGCATGCCAGATATGAAGTTGCTATGTTCAATATTGCAAAAGTTATGGCAAATGTTAAGTTTGACGCAAACCAACAAACAAACCAACAAACAGACAGGGCAAAAACCATATGTCTAGACTGGGAGGCATAAAATGAAACAAAAACAAAACAAGAAAACCCGACGTTTCTCACATAGGATATATTTACACAATTTATGAAATTGTAATGATTTCTTTTTCCCTTTCAGTACATTACAGATTTTATTCATAACTCATATTTAAAGTATGGTTGGATAAGGCCATCAACATTTTTCATCCTGTTTACCTTCGACGGGCGGATCAAACCGAACAGAAGTATTCTTATTTGGAGACTTCTACAATATATATAAAAACCATGCAACAATAGTAATCTGTTTAAAAAAAAAAGAAAGAAATATGCATGAATATTTAACCTTCTTTGACAAACAATTCATTGACATTCTTTCAATCATATAACAGAGACATTGTTTTATAAAATATTGTATTGTCAGTGTATGTCCATTCATTAAAACACAATTTACAACAGATAGTAACACCTGACAGAGTGTATAAGCCAATGTTTAAGGTGGTAACGTGTCATACCAGTGTGTTTCCCTCCGCCACATAGTTGAGTAACTCAGCAGTGTAGCAGCCCCTTAACTGGTCCATAAAGTCAGAGGTCACTGACAGCGATATGTTTATAGAATCTGCGATATAAGGCACATAAACTTACACATCTGAGCCTCGCTCGCTCTGCGAAAAAAGGGGGTTTAATGCATGCACGTAAAGTGTCATCCCAGATTAGCCTGTTCAGTCTGCACAGGCCTATCAGGGAAGACACTTTCCACTATTATGATATTCCTGTGTAAAAAAAAGTCTCTTCTTAGAAAAAATCTAGTTAAGGCGGACAGTGTCCTCTGATAAGCCTGTGCAGACGGCACAGGCTTATCAGGGACGACACTTTACGCACATGCATTAAACCCCCTTTTCACAGAGGGAGGCTCATCTGTTTGCGAGTATGTGTTGAGTAACAATTAATTACCAGGTAGCAGTTGTTATGGATGTAGCATCTGCCCTTTGTTCTGAAGGTCAAGCCCTATACAGAAAATGTTCAAATATATGTTTGCATCTCAAATGACCCAAACAAATTCTGGTTCCATCTAGTAAAAGCTTGAAGTAATCTCCCTAAAATTTCCGAATAGTCAAGGTCTAAAAGTGGTTGAGTGATATGGGTTGATTGGGAAGTCAAAGCCTACCAGTTTTACGAAAAAAGGGCTTAATGCATGTGGAGTCGGACAGAGAGCTCTGCACAATGAAGATTAAAGGGGTATATTAAAATGTACAGATTCCAGCAATATCTCACCTTTTTTTCTATCGAACCATACAACATATTTGTTCACTTTCAGGATATCTATGACATACTCCATATTTAATGATCTGCAATAATCAAACATTCAATATACATTTGGGCCGCGCTCTGTGAAAAGGGGGTTTAATGCATGTGCGTAAAGTGTTGTCCCAGATTAGTGTGTGCAGTTTGCACGGGCTAATCAGGAACGACACTTTCCGCCTAAACTGGATTTTTGTCGAGAAGAGTCTTACTTTAAACGAAAAATACAATCAAATAGGAAAGTGTCGTCCCTGATTTCACTGTGCGGACTTAGCAGGCTTATCTGGGACAACACTTTACGCACATGCATTAAACCCCCTTTTCACAGTGACCAGCTCATTTGTTTAATATCACAATATTTTTAACATTTCTTTTACACATAACTTTGTTGGTTTAAATTTAAATAGACACAAATTCAGGGATTGCAGGTTCAATTTCCGGCCTTGCCACAACTTGAAAGGGGGTAGTATTCTTTAGAAAGTATAACTACATATATTAATTAGAAATTTACGTAATGAAGTCACACAAAAAAGATTTATTCTGCAAGAACTTTCCATTACTGTTCTTAATTGGATGCATTAACTTACTGTGAGGACATTTTAACAAGCGAAGCACCTAAATTAATCTTCAGCTTTCGTCTGGTACCTGCAACACAACTACAGAAAATAAAAAACTGCCAATTATTGTTCCACATTAACAAGACAAAATTATTAAATCTACAATCATTAATCATTTACATAAGATTATACGTATGATGGCTTGTCTTGTTTTGATAACAAAATACACATATGCACATACATATACACATATGCACTTACATGTATACATATACACATATGCACTGTAACAGATTAACCAACCACTATTCTGTTGTCAGTCCTATCTAAGATGTTCTAATAATTGACCAGTATAATGCAAAAATGGGTCCCATGACATATATTTATTTGCGCTTGTTTTGAAACTGGGAGGAAACAAATATGCAAACATTTGCGTAAAAAAACAACAAAAAAACAAGAGATGTGTTTGTCAGAAACACAATGCCCCCTACTGCGCCGCTTTGAATTAAAAAAATTTTTTTTTTATTATATCCCTTTAAAAATTATTACTTCCCTTTTGAAAATGATCTGTACCTGCCAAATGATAAATAAAAATTATTCCCCTTGAAAGCTTGTTACTTCCCTTGGATTTAGTTTTTTGACCTTTGACCTTGAAGGATGACCTTGAACTTGACCTTTCAACACTCAAAATGTGCAGCTCCATGAGATACACATGCACGCCAGATATCAAGTTGCTATCTTCAATATTGCAAAAGTTATGGCCAATGTTAAAGTTTTCAGACAGACGGACAGACAGACTGACAGTCCAACTGCTATATGCCACTCTCCCGGGGCATTAAAAGTAGGTCTTGAAATGATTCTCTATGCCTTACTCCACAACACTGGCTCTCCTCTATTGACAACATTTGGTGGCAGAACAAGGCCAGTTGAGAAATACTCTTGCAGAAGAATGTGCAGTCTGGCCTGGTTCAACGTCTCCATGACAACGCCCTTTACGGCTGTGAAGTTGGCAAACAGGTGAAGACATGTGAACACAATGTACAGTGTCCATATTAACCTGAAATAAAAACATTTGATCCTCGCTCTGTGAAAACCGTGTTTAATGCATGTGCGCAAAGTGTCGTCCCAGATTAGCCTGTGCAGTCTGCTAATCTGGGACAACACTTTACACACATGCATTAAAACCCCTTTTCAAAGAGCCAGGCTCATTTCAAACTTCACTCTATCTATTGTTGAAATGATTTTTGTTTAATTTATCTTGACAAAACACTTTACATATTTTACCATACATGCCAGTCATTCGCGTTTAACTAGGTTTACAGTTGAACAGTCCATATTTTGATTCGGTGATTCAAAAAAGCACAAGGGATTAATTTGCATCCTATGTGGAAGCTACAGGTAAAAGAAGATGGAACAATTCATGACAAATATTAACCTAAATACATGTACTGTGATATATATGCTTCATTTATATCTTTAATAAATTTCATGAAATACAAATACTAGTAGGTGCAAGACTTTGACAAAATTGCAAGCAATACAGGATTCCCTTACTGTTGAAAATCTCTCTCAAATACAGCATACCTTCCATATTGCCATTGATCTGCACATGTTATACTTTGCAATCAAATCAAGTGCCTATGTGTCACAGATTTAATCAAGCGCCCCGCAGACTCTGATTTCAAAATTCAATCGCCACGGCGAGGGACAGTTAAATGGCCTGTGGAGATTACATGCAACTAAGAGAATGATTATAAACTGGTGATTTATCTGAGATTTCTAAGAACTGGCTTACAAACATTATTCATACTCCACTTACACATGTCTTCCAGTTACAATAGGCACTATGAGTAAACTGCATAGCAGTGCTGCCAAGTTGACAAGTGTCTCCTGAAATGAATAAAAATGTGTATAACATGACGAGCACATAGCAGTCATTTATTTTGTCCTTTAGAATTAAAACACATATATATGAGACGCGCTCTGAGAAAAGGGGGTTTAATGCATAAGCATAAATTGTCGTCCCATATTAGCCTGTGCATTTTCCACAGGCTAATCAGGGACGACACTTTCCGCTTTTATTGTAATTTTTGTTTCAAGGAAGACTCTTCTTGACGAAAATCCAGATTAGGCAGAAATTGTCGTCCCTTATTAGCCTTTGCCGACTGCACAGGCTAATCTGAGATCGACGCTTTATGCACATGCATTTAACCCCGTTTTCACAGAGAGAGAGACTCAAACTTATGTCTAAATATTTTTTAGTTTCAAGTTGAAGCAGGTTGACTATAGAAAACTTTAAGAAAACAAAAAATTCACTTTTGGGATAAAAAAGACAAGTGATCTATATCTCCAATAGACAGACAAACAGACTGGCAGTACTGAACATACCTGAAACAGAAGTGGTCCCCTTAACGAACATATTTTTTATAAAAGCAAAATATGCATATACTTTGAAGACAAGCTTATATAGTTACATGAAAAAGATGCAGTCCCCTTAACTTCCACTTTTTTTTTTAAAGCCAAATATAAATCAATGTTGAAATGCATTCAAATAGCTTCATAGAATAAACCAACACTCCACAAATCTCTTTACATTGACATATGAACATCCAAATGTTTCCACCTCCTACCTGACTTCCATCTTTTGCGGAGACGTCTGCCATGTTGTTTCTCCTAGCTTGGTGCTGTGTTAAGGCTGCCCTGGTAGCGCCCCCTGATACACCCACTATCGACTGCAAACACAATTGGCATCAAGAATCGGTGTGTTGCATTGATATACACGCTAGAAACAGGTGGGTCCTATTTGGTACACATTGAAATGGTCTCTATAACAAAAGCTCTTAATTACTCACGGCAAGAAAGTCATGGCATTTTAATAATGTTCTAAAGAAACCAATCCATGCCCAATCCAATCTACACGTACAAATATTAAAGAGACTTGTTCACCGAATTAGGCACTTTTTATGTTTTTCCATAAATACATTAAATTTATAGATTTAGACATTGGAAATAAATGGCACAAGTATAATAAAGAGAATAGAATATAAGAAAGAAAGAAAAAGAAAATAATAACCAGAACCGGGGCTCAAAACGATGTCCTTTAGTTTACAAGGCTATTGCCTTAATAACTCAGCCATCCTGACTGTTTTATGGATCTGTATACCTTATATACCCAATCCTTGTGTTGTAGGACAATTTAACACACACAAAAACAGAAACACTACAAAATACTAAATAATTTCGCCTTTGTAAAGCTTTTTAATTTTACCAAGTTCAAATAATGGCTGCTCATGAGTGAAAGTAATTTTTGTGTTAGTCAACTTCATTAGCCTTTTTTTTCTCCTTGCTGGATACTGTTTGTTTATTTTAATAGTCTGCAACAAAAAGTTGACAAATTGTCTTTGCCACAATCTGTGAACTGGTCAATTTAATAATTTGAAACCCATATTGACCTACCTTAAGTACTCCAGATGAACACAGAATGAATGTAAACACCATGGGAAAATTGGGTGCCATAATTTCCAAAAATATTGCCATATCATTGATGATGTCAGCAAATAACCTGAAAGAACAAGCAAATTCGTAGAATTGATATCCCCCGCAACATATATTTTGTTTAAGGATGGGTGCAAAACGGACGGATGAACATACTACGATACAAAGGGCCATTACTCCGTTATTAACTGATGGTGTACAATGCCATTTATATATACTCATACCAAGTATCATTAAAATCCGCCAAAGCACTTCCAAGATATGACTCCGGACACAAAAGTGCCTATAGTACAAATCATTTTTTCAAGATACAAAGGGCCATAACTCCGTTATTAACAGATGGTGTACAATTCCATTTGGCGTGCATCATCATCTTATCCATATATATACTCATACCAATTTTCAATGAAATTTGTCAAAGCACTTCCAAGATATGGCTCCGGACACAAAAGTGCCTATAGTAAAAAGCATTTTTTCAAGATACAAAGGGCCATAACTCCGTTATTAACAGATGCTGTACAATGCTATTTGGCGTGCACCATCGTCTTATCCATATATATATACTCATACCAAGTTTCAATGAAATCCGCCAAAGCACTTCCAAGATATGGCTCCGGACTCAAAAGTGCCTATAGTAAAAAGCATTTTCTCAAATACAAAGGACCATAACACCGTTATTAACAGATGGTGTACAATGCCTTTTTGCGTGCATCATTGTCTTATCCATATATATACTCATACCAAGTTTAAACGAAATCCGCCAAAGCACTTCAATGATATGGCTCCGGACACAAAAGTGCCAGCCGGACGGACAGCCGGACGGACAGCCGGACGGACAGCCGGACGGACAGCCGGATGGACAGCCGGATGGACGGACAATGCCAAAACAATATCCCTCCGCCTCTGGCGGGGGATAAAAACATGATATCAAAAATATATATAAATATTTCACGTATTGTTGCACATATCAAATTTTAAATTTTATAATAAAAGGTATTAAACTATTATTGCAAATCTGTGGAGTGTGGCTAATAAAACCTGAGATCAAAGACTTACAGAGGTCACAGAGATGCTCAATGGAGAGTAATTCCATGCAAGTGTGTGGCCATATTTCATAAGGCAAACAGGTCTTTATTGATCACATGTACTCTATTAAATGTCGATAAGTTTTTTCCTGCCAAGGCCCATACTGCGCACAAAGATAATAATACCAAATAAAAAATTAATACAAATGATGTAAATTTTTATGAAATGAATAATGAACAACATACCTCCACCGTTTTGCATCACAGTCCAGATTAGTCCTGAAAATTATATACATACTATGGTAATTGCAGTGAACCACTTTCAAAAGTTAAGTTGAATCACAACATGTGAAATGAAACATGTGAAATAACTGATAACATTAGGTATATACATGTAATGTGGTGATGAAGTAGTTAATATGCCATCATTTAATGCTGCTGACATATTCCATACATTGTCACATACTCAAGTGAATATTGAGCCTACTCAACAGCAGCCTTCCTTACTTTCAAACTTAAACATATTTTTGTACTCTTATAACTTGTTTTCTTTCTTTCTTTATTTTAAAGTTTAACCCTTTGAGCGCTGGAACCGGATTTTGAAGGCCTTTGCAAACAGTTTGGATCCAGATGAGACGCCACAAAACGTGGCGTCTCATCAGGATCCAAACTGTTTGCTATTCTGATAGTATTCTTTGAAAAAAAAATGGAAGAAAATGCTAATTTTAAAAATTCAGCAGACAACATTTTAGCAGACGACAAATTTCCCAGCATGCAAAGGGTTAAATTTTAATTGAGCCACGCTCTGGGAAAACCAGGCTTCATGCATGTGGAGTAAAGTGTCATCCAAGATGAGCCCGTGCAGTCGACAAAGGCTAATCAGGGACCACACTATATCTGCTTTTACATAATTTTTTGTTTGAAGTTAGTTGCTTCTAAACAAAAATCCAGTCTAGGGGCGGAAAGTGTCCCAGTTTTCCCACAGCCCATCTCAATTTTATAATTATCTATCAAAGAAATGTTCTCACCCCTGAAACCAGGCAAACATGATACGTCCCAACATACCAGTTCCATCTAAAAGCCAAAACAAAGCATTATGATATTAAATCTGAAAAGAAACATTTGCATCTTCTTATAAAATAAAAGTGTTGCTTTTAATAAAAGAGCATGTACAGGTATGCATTATGTATTTAAAGGGACTTGTACAGTTACACAGATTGACAGAAAAACTATTTTACTTTTTTTTTTAAACAGATTTTAAAAATAAACGATGCTGTATATCAGGAAGCAAAGAGACATTCTAAGGACAAAGGTCTTCACATACTCAAAATATATTATCGTTTAAGATTTATCATCATGTTAAATTAATAAAATTATTAAAAGTAACCAAAGCAAAACAATTGACAAATGTGGACTTTTCTTCTGTTGTTTTCATTAAATTTTGTTACAACATGTGGATGGCACATAGTATAAAAAGCATAAATGAATCAATTAAAGCTCCGATAGCCAAGAGGTGAAGATAATAGCCTTTAGATCTAAAGAACACCAGTTCGAGTCCCTGTGAGCCACTTTTTTTCTTTTCTTTTTTCTTTCTTACATTATTTACTTATTATTATACACAAGCTTTTTAAAATCTATAGATTTAAGGCATTTAATGACAAACAACCCGGTAAAATTATACCAGAATATGTAAACAAGTCACTTCACACATACAAGAACTAGCACGGACCTTTCAGTAGCCAGGTGAGAGTAGCCGCCAATACAGTTGCAGACTCATCACCGACACCATATCCTTTCAACACAGCCTGGGCTGCAAGAGTACCTGTTATGCTGCTGGCAAAGGCCTATAAATAGAAACATATACAAATGTGTATGCAATAGTATAACCCTTTGCATGCTGGGAAATTTGTCGTCTGCTAAAATGTTGTCTGCTAAATTTCTAAAATTAGCATTTTCTTCCATTTTTTTTCAAAAAATACTATCAGAATAGCAAACAGTTTGGATCCTGATGAGACGCCACATTCTGTGGCGTCTCATCTGGATCCAAACTGTTTGCAAAGGCCTTCAAAATCCGGTTCCAGCGCTAAAAGGGATAAACACATGTTGTTGAAAACTCCCAGCTGTATGACACTCCGGTCCATGTCACTATGAATGAAAAAATAAATATTTCACCATATGATTCGTGTATACTACCACTTTACCATTGTTTTTACATACACGTACTTTCAATAAATAACTTTGCTTTCTGACTTCTCTCAATTTACTGAAACGATCTTTGAAGCAGCCCACCTAGTTCAATATATATTTTTAATATCATGCATTTAACATTTAAAAGACCATTTTATTTACCGGTAATCATGTTACTATAAAAAAAACACATTGTCCAAGCTTATGCTTTGCATTCAAATTTCCTGACGTATATGCAGCATTTGTTTTTGTTTTGCGAATTCATTTATAAGATGCAGTCAATCAGTTTACTTTTTATAATTCAAGACATTGTTTCATTTTGTGTCGTTAAAAGTATACTGTTGTGTTTGGTACTTTCTTGTGGCAAGTCATTATTATGTCCACCAGTATATACTGGGGGACATATTGTTTTTGCCCTGTCTGTTGGTTTGTTGGTCTGTTTGTTGGTCTGTTTGCGCCAACTTTAACATTGGCCATAACTTTTGCAATATTGAAGATAGCAACTTGATATTTGGCATGCATGTGTATCTCATGGAGATGCACATTTTAAGTGGTGAAAGGTCAAGGTCAAGGTCATCCTTCAAGGTCAAAGGTCAAATTTATGGGTCAAAATCGCTCAAAAGTGGACATAGTGTTTCACAAACACATCACTTGTTTTTGCTAATGGATTGGGTAAATAATATAAACAAACTTTAATGATTGTGAAGAAGTCGTGTGCCAGAAACTTAAAATTGCGTACGACATTCGGACAGTATATACACAGTGTTTACTGCTGTTAAATGTTATCATAGTTAAAACAAAGAACAAACAAAAGAACAACAAATACAATGAGAAATCAGTATTTCAGTTCGGCAAGTCATGTACCTGGGTAACCTGTACTACCAATTAAAGCCAAAATTTATCTCAAACATAATGTATCTACATCAATATCCACATCGTACGTTGCTGCCATCAAGCTTTACAATTACGCTCGAGTGGTGAGAAGATAAAGTAAGAATGAGAAAATAGTAAAGTGAGAAAAGTTTGACAGTAAAAAGTCAGAAGGACAGTAAAGATGCGTCCCCAGTTACATTTCATCCCTCTCCCTTAGGCCTCTCCAGCTACGATGGGGGCGAAGAGGATTGAACCTCAACTGGCACAGCCATAAGGGGTCATTGGGGGTTTCTTTGTCGCTGGCACTGACGACCTGATTAGAAACTTAATCATTTAAATACAACTGTTCATACCTGTACAGTATCCCATATTTGGTATGTTAGATAATCTTCACTGACACTCTCAGGATAACCCTGAGGCAGAAACACTGTCTGAAAAAAAAAAAAAACAATCTTTATAAAAAAATACCGTCGCTATTTAAGCAAGTATTAATGTTCTTTGTAATATTTTTTCAAAACAGAAAGAGTTGATGTAAAACTGGAATAAAACTTCAGAAAAAGTGGTACCAAAAACTGCAAGTACCGGTAGTTAAGAGCTGTTAACAGGGATATAAACTATAAACTAACAATTAAGGGTAGAGAGCCACCCCCCCCCCAGAGCCCAGAACCAGATACATGTCTTTAATCTGAAACATACTTTAAACAAAACAAAATCACACCATATTAATATAAAATTGATAACATGGCTCAATAGATTATGCCTGATGTTATTAGCCTGAATCTTTATGCTTTAAAAACAAACCAACTGATAAGCTGTGGGAAAACTGTAACAAGCTTTTCTAAAGCTATTTACCAGGCCAGACTACTAAATTTTGAATTTACTTGCCCTGGCCTAAACAGGGCTTTTTTTCCTTCTTTGCGAGTGGCCCTGGAAGGACATTTCACAATTCTGATAGGGACAATTCACAAACCGAACATGGCCGTGAATTTTTACAAAATTGGCCGTTTTTCACAATTTTAACAATTTCACGACTTGGTTTTTCACAATTTTAAGCAGTTCGCGACTCAATTTTTCACAATTTTGAATAGTTTGACTCATTTTTTCACAATTTTGAAAAGTTCGCGCCTCATTTTTTCACAAAGTGTGGGGGCCAGGGCCGATTCACAAAGTCAGGAAAAAAAGCCCTGTGTCTAAATCTACTAGCCCCAGGCAACGCCTTATTTCAATCCCTGATAAACAATTGAAAATGTTTTCTGTTTGTAATATCAAAAACTCATTTATTTACAAAAGACCTCTAAGCTGTTGGGAAATCACCACTTTTCTGTGCAGATTTGTTAACATGATACATGTTTAAATTCTAATATCTATCATTGCGTCCAAATTTGGTTTTAAATTGCCTTACAATAAACGATTAAGATCACCAGTTTAGTGATTCATTATATTATGGCCAGCCTACACCTAAACTCGAGCGTATAAAACTTTACCAACAGGAAAACGCTAAGTAAATGCTAGCTTATAAAACTTTATCAACAGGAAACGTTGGATAAATGCTAGCTGAAATAGTTGGCGTTCAGAATAAATCTGAACGCTGAAACTCCGGTCTGTAAGAACCATAACGAAAACTAAATACAATACTATTATGGGAATAACAGTATTTACAATTGTATATATCTAAAATCTACCTGTTGTTTGAAAAATATGAACTTAGATCACAAAAATTACCTGCATTTCATTCGAAATCATAGACATGGAACGATCATTTTCTCAATGCAACCATTTTGGCATTGTGTATCGAATAAATTAGTTACAGTGGGATCGATGATCTGTACCATAGCTAGTTCGTACCTATTACTTTTGGGGTATCAACTTCTATTAGTATTGTAAAAGCTAGTTATAATTCTTCTTTTGCTTCTTCTTCTTCTTCTAATTATTATTGCCAATTTCATTTCTTACTGTTTTGCGCATATTGCACACTTAATTTTTTTGTTCGAGCTCAATTACAAACATAGGTGAATTTAACCTCCAGTTCAATAGCGATGTTTGACGTCGAATTCACATTCACTAAGGGAGATAACATTAACCTTTACTACAAGGATTTATATTGGATAAAACAAACTTGAAATATACTTAATTAACAGGTAAATTTCGATATATTTCGCTCTGACAATATAAACTATTTTGTCAACGTTCTTTCATAAAAGTCACATAAATGTGTGTATTTAAATTCAGGAGTGATGCGACTGAAATTCCTGTCGGAACTCTCGCTATTAAAAAGATAGAACGGACTATTGACGCCGAGAGTCTTCCAAAGCAAAAACCATCAAAAGACTCTATGGTGGCAATTTATATTTACTAACAAATTACATGATACATGTTTCAATTCTAAATTCTATCATTGCTTCAAAATTTGGTTTTAAATTGCCTTACAATAAAGGCTTAAGGTCACTAGTCCATATAAAGAACTCCCAGAGCCCCTGATAATTTTTGCTATGGCGGATAAGCAACATATTGGGTTATAAAGCTGAGAGTTTAATTATTGCAACTATTAAGGTCACCTGACCAGTTTAGTGATTCATTCTATTATGGCCTGCCTACACCTAACATCGAGCGTATAAAACTTAACCAACAGGAAAACGCTGAGTAAATGCTAGCATATAAAACTTTACCAACAGGAAAACGCTGAGTAAATGCTAGCGTATAAAACTTTACCAACAGGAAAACGCTGAGTAAATGCTAGCGTATAAAACTTTATCAACAGGAAAACGCTGAGTAAATGCTAACAGAATGTGCACACATAAATATCGTGTTTAATCCATAAAGGAATTCATAACTCGACTTACCCTAAAGAAATGGCTTATAGATATGATACTTCTGTTTCTCGTGGAGTGGGACTTTCCTTTTGCAAGGCAAATATTCCCATTGGAGTTTTTAACATAATTCCTTTTCAAAGATGACGTCCCGTAAGATTCTTCCATTGCAACAAATGGATCCTCAGCAATTTTTATGAAAACAGATGCTGTCATAAGATGACATTGTTTGCATTAGAAGAAAAGCTCATTTGAACTTTATCTCAACGTGTAAACAAAATAATTTACCGCAGATCTGTCAACTTTTTAACCCAAAGAATATAAACACGAAAAGAAATGCATCAGCGGTTATGCATCACTGATTTTAAATTAATACAGTATCATTTAGTTTTTGGTTGAATCCGCTTGTTGAACTCAATATAGCTGTCTCACTGGTCGAGTGAATGTGCGTGAGTTCGTATTCTCGTCCGTCTGAGCTTGTTTGGACGGTATATTCATCGTTGATCGTGCAAGTTTTACATAACTGTATCTACCGGCCTGTCGCGTATAACACCCGTGTCCCCAGCTCAAAGGTGAATTCTTCAACTACAGGTCGCAGGTCACAGTTGGAAAAAAATACAGCTTAAAATATATGCACTGTAAATTGTATCTTTAATAAATTAAGTTACCATAAATATTCCCATGTGGAGACGGTGTATCGCATACAATCAAATGTCCTCAGCTCAAATGGCAAGGTAACACATAGACGTCAAAGGTAAGATTTGGGCGAAGTACAGCTTGTACCGATTGTAACTGCATCATTCATCAATTTTAAAATAACGCACGCGTGTACAGCTTTTACAGACTGAACCAATTTTCAACCGGCAATTAAAAAAAATAACACACAAAACAGGTTCCCCCTCGTGATAGAACATGGTGCGTGTAACCCGTGCGCAACTGTCCGTTAACAACGGACTCGACATGTTTCCGTCAGAAATCTACCGGTTGTAACTTTTTACAAGACGAAAATTGCAAATCACGGAAGCGATGATCCTACATGCAAAGATCTAATCATTTTTTGTTTAGCAGACGTGTACGCTTTTTTCGCTTATTTTATAGTTCACCATTCCAATACTAGTGCGCTAGAGGACGTTAGCAAGGTGCTGAACAATGTAGTATTTATGGGAATCGATTTTTGAGAGATGCAAATTACTTGATTAAGCTTACCTTCTGCACTGGGATGTCATTTAAAACTAGAAAATGATGAGGTCCTGTAACCGACGAATATGTTCACCTCAGAAGTATTATGTGATGGCCAGTTTACGAATATTTCCATCTTTCTGATATTTCCGTAATATACTAATCGGTTAGTTTAAACCTATTTATTTTAGCTCAATTGCAACGAAAGCCTATGGCTTATTTGAAATGCTCTCGAGTCCGTTTCCTGGGACTAGAACCATGCAGTACTTGGTGTCTATGGGGGAGATCTAAGGAAACGCTCCCGTAGTGGGGATCGAACCCATGACCTCCCGATCGCTAGGCGGACACCATATCCATTACGCCACGGCGACCCTAATCGACTACGAATCGGTTACGCATGGTCTAAATTAAACAGTTCAATCTTCAATTAAAACAATAAAGTCAGTGTAACGTTCCTAGTTCTAACTCTCTTTAGAACATAACACCAGTCGTTTCCAACTGTTCTGACAGAGTATAAGTTAGAACAAATAGGTTTTTTTATACACACACCATAACATCATAACATATATAATATGTTTTTTTTTTCTGCAACAATGAAAACATTATGAAATGACTGAAGCGGAAGACATGTGATGCCGTGTAACGTAGTTTACGCTCTAAACACACACACACACACACACACGCACGCACGCGCGCGCGGACATAAACGATTCAAATAAACATGATATTTATTCAACATAGGATAATGAACAACACAATCTAAATGCGACTGTAGGGCCCATCAGCGCAATGGACCATCAGTCGAAATACGGAAATCCCCCGAGCATCTGGTTGCCTGAAACCAAATTCAAAAATCATTTATCATGCAAATATAAAAATAATAATATTCCACATGACTGATACAAGTTCAGTAATATTTTACGTGAAAAAGGTAAAATGAACGATAACATTTTTTAAACTAGAATTGATTTACTCCGCGGCAGTTTTTCATCACGGTCACGGTCCGTTCCCCTTCAATTCCATCTTTGTCGCCTAGCAACAGACGCACGTGCGGTACAGACGACCAGAAGCGTCCGAGAGACGCAGACGGCATCCCTCTCTCCCCACCAACCGTGTTATTAGTGATCTGAAATCCAGACTAGACTGTGACCGTCGATTGGCCAAAGCGATAAACTAAAACAGGACCGCCTATTAAATTTCGGGTACAAGAATTTCATCTTGTTCGTGAACGTTCCAGAAATATTACTTGTTAGACTCTTAATATGATCTATTTAGATACGTTTTCATTGGCAGTATTGGTGTAACGCGGTTAGAAATTGTAAAACTTGATTTATTACACAGTCTTCTTCGTTTTTTAGTCATAATTCAAATTGCAATGCCAGACGAATTGAGCGGTTGTAATATTGAAAGAGAAATTAGACAACAAGAACTTGCTGAGACGAAGCGTAATAATAAACGATATCACCAGTAAGGCAAATGATGTATGCACGAAAACTGTATTGAAACAAGCCATATAAAAATTGAGAAATGTGCGCGTGTAAAGCTCACCAATATTGCAAAAGAAAAGTCCACGGCCAGGGATTTGAGCATCTGTCCCAGCGAGCAAAGCAAGCCTTGGTCTACAACACGCAGAGATGTTATACCATTAGATTTCAAAATGCTGAACACCCAGTGGAATGGCAATGAGCAGTCGTCGAAGTAACTTTGAATCCAACTCCATACGCCAAAGTCAGTAAAGAAAATACTCACTCAGTTAAAGTTTAAATGTACTTTTATAATACCTCTGATTGAAGCCAATTTACATTTAACAAAATATTGTAAGATAATTTGAGTATTTTTCAAAACCTCAAGTCAGCCAATAAAACCGCGTTCCTGTTGAGAACCAATAATTTACACGTAAAATCATACTTTCAGCAAAGGCTCCTCCACCGAGGAATGGATACACAACGGACGCAACGTTATCAAGCACGAGAAGTCGAAGCCTCGAGTAGAACTCGTCGTCGGCGGCGGTCTTCAAGTGCACGCGTACTGATTCCAAGATGCTGAAGACGTCGTAGATATCGTATGCACCGTACATACGTATCCGGGACAGGGCCTTCTCAAGCTGAGAAAAGATTGGCAAATCTTGCTAGAAATGATAGTAAACTCATCACAGCCATATTTTGAATCAAGTCGCCTTTGAATACATAAATTTTAGTCAAATTAATAAATAATTAATAATCATTATGAGCTGTCACAACATGTAGTTATATTACCGGTATATACTATGAATGAGATTCGCTCTGGGAAAATGGGGCTTAATGCAAGTGCGTTAAGTGTCGTCCCAGATTAGTCTGTGCAGTACACACATGCTAATCAGGGACAACACTTTCCGCCTAAACAGGATTTTCACCTAGAAGTGACTTCCTTTATATGAAAAATACAATTAATGCGAAAAGTGTCGTCCTGATTAGCCGGTGCAGACTGCACAGGCTAATCTGGGACGACACTTGATGCACATGCATTAAGCCCTGTTTTTCCAGAGCATGGGGCATATGCTGTATTGGTCTCCTCCAGAACTCTGTAGTTTCAGTTGACATTCCAAGACTGACAAAATGAACATGTTTTCGGTAAGCCTAATCTAAAATAAGTAAGTGTGTGACGCGTGCCAACTAAAAGTTAGCTGTTTTCGTAGTTGTCGTAATACACTACACGAGAGTGTATGGGTGATGAAACTCACGTTGCTTGCAGATGGCAACATTTGCGCAAGTCGTCTGGCGGAGAATGAGGTACCCGTGTCTATATATACTGCAGTCTGGCAGTCCTGATTGATAACCGAAGCACTCACGTTTAAACAGAGCTGGAAAAAAAGTAATCCCAACTTGCGCATGGGCATATTTCACATGTTTTTTAAACAACAGGGCCATCAGGCCCTAAGGCACTCACCTGAGAGCAAAAGGAACTAGACTATTCTGAAAAAATGCAAGCTGATTCATGAAGATTGGACCAAAAAAGTGACTTTTAACATTTTTTTTTAATATTTGACCTAGTGACCTAGTTTTTGAGCTCATATGACCCAGTTTCAATCTCTGCCAAGATTTTATTGGGACAAATGCTCTGACCAAGTTTCATGAAGATTTGCCAATAAATGTGGCTATTATATAGCGTCAACAAGTTTTCACTAAAGCCATATAAGGACAACTGCCCCCCCCCCCCGGCGGCCATGTTTTTCAACGAATCATAGCCATTTTCAAACCCAGCCGAGCTATTGTTAGAACAAATGTTCTGATCAAGTTTCATTAAGATTGGATAATAAATGTGACTTCTAGAGTGTTAACAAGGTTTTACTACATAGCCATATAAGGAAAAATGCCACGCCCCCTTGCGGCCATGTTTTTTAACGGATCTCAACCATTTTCGAACTCAGCCCAGATATCATTAGTACAAATATTCTGACCAAGTTTCATGAGCATTGGACCAAAAATATGACTTCTAGAGTGTTAACAAGGTTTTACTATAGCCATATAAGGAAAACTGCCACGCCCCCTGGCGGCCATGTTTTTTAACAGACCAGAACCATTTTCAAACTCATTCAAGATATCGTTAGAACAAATGTTCTGACTAAGTTTCATGAAGATTGGACAATAAATGTGACTTCTAGAGTGTTAACAAGGTTTTACTATACACTAAAGCCATATAAGGAAAACTGCCACGCCCCCTGGCGGCCATGTTTTTCATTCAACTGGAACCATTTTCGAACTCGTCCAAGATATTATTGGGACACATGTTCTGACCAAGTTTCATGAAGATTGGACTAAAAATGTGACTTCTAGAGTGTTAACAAGGTTTTACTATAGCCATATAAGGAAAACTGCCACGCCCCCTGGCAGCCATGTTTTTCAACCAACCGGAACCATTTACGAACTCGTTCAAGATATCATTAGAACAAATGTTCTGACTAAGTTTCATGAAGATTGGACAATAAATGTGACTTCTAGAGTGTTAACAAGGTTTTACTATAGCCATATAAGGAAAACTGCCCCGCCCCCTGGTGGCCATGTTTTTCATCCAACCGGAACAATTTTTGAACTTGTCCAAGATTTTATTGGGACACATGTTCCCACTAACTTTCATGAAGATTGGACTAAAAATGTGACTTCTAGAGTGTAAATAAGGTTTTACTATAGCCATATAAGGAAAACTGCCACGTCCCCTGGCAGCCATGTTTTTCAACCAACAGGAACCATTTTCCAACTCGTCCAAGATTTTATTGAGACACATGTTCTAACCAAGTTTCATGAAGATTGGACAATAAATGTGACCTTTAGAGTGTTAACAAGGTAAATGTTGATGCCGCACGACGCACGACGGACAAAAGGCGTTCACAATAGCTCACCATTGTTGTGCTCAGGTGAGCTTAAAAGGGTAACTTAAACACTTCTGGTCTGACGCACATCCAAAGCACAAGAACACACAAAAATTAAGAATCTTTCAGTTAAAAATTGAGTAATTCTAAATTGCAGCTATAATTCATAACATATTCCATTTTTGTGAGTCTAGAGGGTGAATAAGGTAGGAGCGATTAGGCACACTATGGGTCCCCTCACATACATGTCATAAATGACAATTTATGATTATCTTTTCTTATAATGAGCGCTAGTTGAATAGTATGTTCACATAACTTCCTTAAAACATGTTCATATTATGACAGCATAAGATTATAACCATGCTTTGCTGTTGACTAGCTTACCTGAGTTTTACCGGCTGCGATTCCTCCGCATATTTCGGTAACTTCTCCTGTGTAAAGACCCCCATCAAGGAGCTCATCAACACTTGAAAAGAACAATACATATCTAGTATCCCTGAATGTCCTTGTATAATACAGCAAGGCAAAAACTAATGCGTTTTCATTCAATTATCATTACTGAATAGAGTGGTAGAGTTCCACTATATTTTACAGTGATTTTTTTACCTGCGAGTCCTGTGTCCTGGACTCACAAAAACCTCTGGGGATGCAAAGTTTCAAATTATAGAGTGTCAAAAATGCATTAAAATTTCTAAAAAAATAATATAGTTTACTATTTGGACTCGTTCTTTCAATTTGGGGACTCGTAGATTTGCAAGCTATCGAGTCCCAGGACTCAGATAAGATTTTTTTTTAAATCACTGTTTTACGATAAAATTTATTAATTTTTGGAAATACAACAACATAGAATTGACCAGGTGACCTAGTTGTTTAACACACTTGAACTAGATTGGAACTCAGCCTAGATGTTGTCAAGATGAACATTGTGACAAAGCATCATTGGATACAACTGAACACCACACAATGACGAAGGACAGACATACGATGATCACATTAGCTGACCTTAAGCATTTCTTGCCAAGGTGAGCTGAAAACATAGTATAGAGCTTTGGTATAGTTAAGTTTGCTTTTGTTTATCATTCATTCCATGAGTATTTTTCATTTAAATCATGTGTAAACTATTTTTCACTATATTATTATCATATAGCTGTACATGAACAACATAAGTCCTTTTGATGTATGTATAATAGGCATTTATTCTTGCTTGATTTGGAATAAAAGAACAATTCAAAATGCATCCATACGCTTTATTTTTTAGTTTCATTAACCCATTTATGCCTAGTGGACTCTCCCATCCTTTTAAATTGGATTTACAAAATTAGGAATGTCTAGTATATTTATTTCTATATTTATAATATTTCTTACAGAAATTCCTTTAAGCAATCAGCGCAGACCCTGATGAGACGCCGCAACATGCGGCGTCTCATCTGGGTCTATGCTGTTTGCCAAGGCCTTTTTTCTAGACGCTA
Source organism: Dreissena rostriformis (assembly GCA_007657795.1). Lineage (NCBI taxonomy): Eukaryota > Metazoa > Mollusca > Bivalvia > Myida > Dreissenidae > Dreissena > Dreissena rostriformis. The sequence goes on along the minus strand of VMBQ01007153.1, from coordinate 7,836 downwards.
GGCATAAATGGGTTAATAAGGAATACCTGTTCACCCCAGTAGAAATGATTGTTGTCGATTCCACAGCATTCTTGTAGAAAATATTTCCTTTAACTGGTAAGGCAGACTTCTGGGCAAGTATAAACTTCCTTACAGCAACGGCGTCCTACAATTTACAAACTTTGCTGAAGCAAACATCAATATCTATATAAACCATGTTATAATAACTAGGTTTGCTTGTGTTATCGCAATGTCCGAACTTCTAGTACACATCCGAAACAATACAACTATATCATAACAAGTCTTACCTTATACGGAACACCGGTTGTTTGGCTTATTTCTTCTGGATCTTTGCTCACGAAATCTGTGGTTTTATGAACGTTCTTCGTTTTTAAACGATCTAAATTGACCTCTTCCAGACAGTCACATAAACCTATTTGCAGTATTGACATCGTACCTGTCAAATGTGGCGGGACTTGTGAGAGAAGGGAGGTAACCTTTACGGGTACTCGGATATTTCGCGCCCAAGGTGGTTCTACCCTCGTAGTTTCGCACCTCGTCGTTCGCCCCAATTAGCGGAACAATGTTTTGTCACATATCATTATTCTGTAATTTGTTCATTGATGGGATTTGAATAAAAAAGTGGAGCTTTTAAGTAATTTTATTTACAATTGTCGTTATCTATAAAATAGTACATGCAATACAAGTTTGAAAGTTAGTTGTGGAAATGGCGCCATGAAACTACATAACGTTCTGCAATATACAAGCCCTGTCAGGGACATTCTCGCTTATCTAGTCTGAGGATCGGATTCGATACCTACTGGTGACATTTTCCGAATGCAATTGAATGATTTTCTTTTATAGATTTTTACTATGTCTTATAATTATATTAATGTCAATTTTGCTGTAGACCAGTTCCGAAAGTTGTCATCGAAATGCTTTGTGAAAAACGCATGGATTAAATACCGGTACTATTCGAAAATGGAACTTACCTCAGTTTAACGCACCTGATTTAGGCCACCCATCCCCGCCACACAAGATTTACTGTATATGACAATTAATTTCATTATTGGAAGTGAATACATGGAGAATACCAGTCAATCCCAGCAAACATGCACATATGGGTCCCATATGGGCTGTTTCTGGGCAAATCCATATGGGTAAGCCCATATGGGAGTCATTTGGGACCTATATGGGCTAGCCCATATAGGTCCCATATTACTGCGCTATCAGGAAAAAGAGATAAACTTTTATTTATTTGATTAAAAACTTATTTTTTAAAACGTATGTATGTCTAACGTGATCTTAACTGCTAATATTTTATATTAGCAGTAGATATAGGGTTCGGAAGTGTTAATTGTTTCATTATTTGAAACAGTTTTAGTGAAATGTGCCCAAGAAGTTACAAGATGAGGCACACAATGGTGCTTATTTTTAATTCTAAAAGTTCAATAACTCCTTATTTGCAAATGGATTGCAACGGTATTGAACGTGCATCATTCTCTTATTCATACATACACTCATATCAAGTTGAAATGAAATATGCCCAAGCAGTTCCGAGATATGGCTACGGGCACAAACATCTTCTTATTTGGAAGTCAAACCCCTTTTCCCCTGTTTTTTGCCAATATAATGCAAGGGTATTTGACGTGCACCATCATATTATCCATACATACACTCCTGCCAAGTTATGCTGAAATCGGCTCATGCAGTTCCTATATATGGCTCCGGACACCACAGTGTTCGGGATGGAAGAACGGACGGACAATGCCAAATGGGATAATAAGAATTGCACCACTAGTAAACGTAAAGTTGTAGTTTTTTTGCATAATTTTATTTTATACGTAAAATATTACAGACATACATACAAGAAAATAGTATACATAGTATTTTAGTGACAGGTATTATATGGGTACATAAACTAAGATATTACGTCAGATATAACATACATACATGCAATCATGTTATGTACGGGTCTTTTAAGTACATTTATTTGAGAAGAACATTCATAAAGTTATAAACATACATTCATATACAATTAATTTGTAAGGCAAAATGTTGCTCTGCATTAGTTTCATTTAATTATTTTTGAAGTCTATCATTTGCCTTAATTAAATAAGATTCATGGTTTGTGTTAAGATTAGTTTTATATGATGAGAAAGAGAGCTTTTTCCTCTAAATTCCATAATTAATGTTTCTATGAATAACTGGTCATTGATAACAAACTGTATGTTACTGTTGTCAATATTTTCAATATTTTCTATGTTGTATATTGTAAAACAATATTGTTGTTTTACATTTGCTTAGTATTGATACAGTTTAAATATTTGTAATATCCTTTAACAGTGAATTGTTGAATTTCCATAACCCTTTTTCCATATTTCTTTCTTATATACTTATTTCTAGGTCAATAATTGAGTGATCTGATTTACAACTTGAATCAATTGCAGATTCCTTAATTGCTGTTGACACACATTAGAGATAAGAAACACATCAAGTCCAGCCTTCTGTAATAGTGTCAATCGTCTCCATTTGTATTGTTAGGTAGTGTCATTTAGATATCTAAAAGTATCAGTTATATTGTTATCTCTAATTATATATTGCAGTGTTGTTCAAGCATTTTTTTTAATGGATGTGTAATTTTGATAGACAAAGTTAACGCCTAGTACACAATTAAAGTCTCCGCATATAATGAAATCATAAGTTTTGAAATACGTTATCTTTTTAAGAGAACAGTAAAAAAGATGGGCGTATCTTTATTAGGCCCGTATTTTGAATATAAGGTAAACTGGTTTGTCATATATGTCAAATCCAATAAAAGGTAGTTACCAAGACAGTAATTGTCAATTTTCTTTACTGTGATTGGTAAGATTTTTCTTAATACAATGCAAATACCTCTTGAATTTGATTGCCCGACACTAAAGAAACATGCCCCGTTCCATTCTGAGTATATTTAATGTTTCATATCCGAAGTAAATTGACAATCGTGGAGACAATACATATGTGCTTGTTTGGCTTTAAAACAAATCAAAGACATCTCTACGTTGTTTACCGTTATTGAGACCCCTTCCAGTTGAACGATATGAATTTTAGATTATCCATTTATATACAGGTATGGTGAAAAATGTTAAGCAAATGAAACATAAACATACAACATAACAGCAACACATGTACAGAAAAAGTTTCAACATATGAAGTTTAATTGTGGCTACAATCGAACATGGTGGCTAATTTACATCTCAATACATGATTTTACAACATATGTTTTACATTGTATTGTGTTTGGGATGTATCAATTACTTATGTTTTATATTTTAAACCGTAACTGTCTTATGTTTATCCTATCATCGAATGGATTATAAAAATGACAGTTTTATATTATTAAACAAATAAGCAAGATGTATTGTGATACTTTAATTAATATAACCATCTTTTCAATGACATAACGTGATATATATTTGCATATACATTGCAAGAATGTATTTATCTTAACTTATTATTTTTGACATTGGTATATTTTCATTCTTTGCATCTACAAATTCTTAACAAATAATGAAAAAAATTTAAGTAGATATGGACTATAGTCCCTATAGTGGATTTTGATGGTTTTGAGTATTCTCAAAAAGTACATACTATAAATAGTACTTTCGAATTAAATGCGGACTATTCAATTAAGAACAATGACATACAAGGACTGGTATATAAACAACAGCATGCAAATAACATAAAAGGTACAAGATGGTATATTATTCTGACAATTGTACAATAATATATTTGTATTCTTCGCGGGTAAATATTATATGCACATGTTGACGTAAGTTAAACAGGATAAGAAGATTTTCTAATTCATTTTGTAAAGCAAGAAGTTGGTCTGCATTAGTTGTATTTAATGAATTTTGACGTCTATCATTTGCCGTAATTTAATAAGTTCCATGGTTTGTGTTTAGTTTAGTTTTATATGATGAGAAAGAGAGTTTTTTTCCACTAATTTCAATTTTCAATGTTTCAATGAATAACTGGTTATTGATAACAAACTGTATGTTACTGTTTTCAATATTTTCAATATTTCCTATGCTATGTTGTATATTGGAATACAATATTGTTGTTTAACATTTTCTATCAAAGTATTGGTACAGTTTAAATATGTTAAATATCCTTTAACAGTGGATTGTTGAATTTCAAAGCCCTTTTCCATGTGCTTTATCCTCAAAACGTTTTTCTACGTCAATAATTGAGTGATATGATTAATAACTTGAATCAATTGTACATTTTCTAATTGTTGGTGGCAAACTATTAGAAGTAAGAAAAAATCCAATTCTAGCCTGCTGTAATAGTTTTAATCGTCTCTATGTGTATTATTGGGTAGTGTCATTTAGATATCGAAAAGTATCAGTTATATTGTTATCTCTTATCATAGATTGCAGTGTTTTTCTAGCATTTTTATTATTATAAATGGATGTGTAATTTTGATAGTCAAAGGTAACGTCTACTACGCAATTAAAGTCTCCGCATATAATGACATCATTTGTTTGGAAATACGTTATCTTTGTTAAGAGATCAGTAAAAAATGATTGACGTATCTGTATTAGGCCCGTATATTGAACATAAGGTAAACTGGTTTGTCATATATGTCAAATCCAATACATAGTTACCAGGAAAGTCATTGTCAAGTTTATTTACTGTGATTGTTATTTTTTGTTTTCTTCATAAAATGCATATACCTCTTGAATTTGATTGCCCGAAACTAAAGAAACATGCCCAGCTCCATTCTGAGTATATTTCATTTTGCATATCCCAAGCAAATTGACAGTCTTGGAGACAATAAATATGTGCTTGTTTTGATTTACAACAAATCAGAGACATTTTTATGTTTTTTTTTACTGTTATTGAGACCCCTTCAGTTGTACGATATAAATTTAAGATTATCCATTTATATACA
>VMBQ01007152.1:24027-41395 GCA_007657795.1 Dreissena rostriformis | reverse complement strand
CTAGTTGCAATAATGTAACTCTGGACTCCGTTAACACTACGTTTCGAGTTACAAGTCGAGAGGATACAAGCAATGGAGCAAAATCAAAATCTATAAAATAACATTTTCTCCGGCAATTAGAGTAAGGGTCACCCAAGAAAACAATTTGTATTCATTCCCAGACGAAAAAAATAAACAGTTAACGAGATAAAACATACTTTTATCGAAAATTAGATTTCCCAATAAAAACTCGGTCAAATTTCGGCCATGACAGTTACCGCGTGATCTCGCGAGATTTGAAAAAGAAATGTAGGAGGAGCTATGCCATATAAGGTAATCCTACTACGTTGGCTTTATTGAAAAATACTACGATTTCCATATATGGATTTCTGGCCTATTTTCTGATTGGCTGCCAAAAACTTATGCAAATAAGGTCAAACCGGAAATTCCCACGTTTTGTTGAAGATGGCGGACAATCTAGGCGAAATTACTCTGATCCTTTTTTTGGTTTTGGAAAAAGTGGAAATAACGCTTTAATTGGTATGTTTCATTAGAAAATTTTACTCGTATGAACTGGAAATTCTTTTTTGTCCTCAAATAGTTCAAGTTTAATGCTCTACACTGTAAGATTTGTCTTAAAATCATGCCGGTGTGATTCACTCCAGCACTTGCTCCATTGAAAAGACCTTTTCGTTTCATAACTGTCGCCGGACGTAGGACAAAGACAGTTATGTTTATCACAACTAGCTGCTTATAAGCCAAGTGCAAAAAACAACAACAGAAAAACTGTTAAATAAAAGAAAAGTGATTGCTTTATTGTGTACAAGACTGCTTGTTATAGCGAGTTAACACTACATGTACAATTTATTATTAATTCTGATCCTTTAACATAAATACTCCTTAAAATTATCAGATTTTGATTTTAACTCTTCAATTAAAAATGTCATGAGTGAAATTCCCCTCGATTGAAAAAAAATCAGGAGCTCTGGTTCTGTTGCAAGCCTAACTTGTTGTGCTTATAAAATACATATTGTTGACAGCTAGAATATTATTTAAGATCATAATTAAGCAAAAGTAAGTCCCCGATTCCAAGCTAACCCCGGCCAGCTAAACCGGTAAAGTGCTGATCTCTGACTCACTCATGGGTTGGTTAGTTTGAGCCTCAACTCTGGTTCATCTCTTAGAAATAAAAACACCTAGCTACCCTGTCTGTAACCCAAATTGCAGTTGAGGGTCACCGGCATTAATGTATCAAATACAATGTACATGTGCTTATGTTAACATTTCCTGTAGATTCAACCACTGAGCAAGATAACTAAGTTAACCCAATTTTATTAATGAAAAAAAAAAATACTATTAGATGTATCAAAAAGACAAACCAACTAGTACCTTCTAGTACTATCATATATATAAGGAACATCATCCATTAACCATGTGTACTTTCAGGTCTTTTTGCTCTGCTACATCAACAGGAATTATAAGCGTTCGGTTAATGTTTTCTGTGTTAATCATAGGGATTACAATTTATAATATTTCATCCCAACAACACAATCTTTACAATGATAGTATCAATTTTACAGTCAGATTTTATTTCTATTAGGTTAAAAACTAAATAGTGAATCAGTTTTTGAGATGAGCTGGTACCAAACACACACACACAAGCTCCTGCACATACACACACTTTAATGAGCAAGTATTTGCACCGTCACAGTTATTGCTTGTTGGAATGTCTCAGATGAACCAGCATATACAAGCAGTCTTCACTTTTTGAACAACTAGCCCGAATCTTTATGCATTAATAGAACAGATTAAAATACCCACTAGCCCGACTATATGAGTCTGGAAATTTTAATAGCCCAAAATACATATCACTAGCCCCGGGCTGTCGGGCTAGGGGTTAGCGTCAAGACTGTCTTAAATACTTAATATCTTTTTTGTTTGAATATGTCGAAAAAAAAACAATAACACAGCAGATATTTTTTTAATGAGATTTTCCAGGGATTTCAAGGTCCTTTGACATTATTTTTATTTTAGTACCATTATTTTCACTTAGTTAACAAACCATGTGCTAAAGTGTTTTTCTGTTACAGAATGACATTTCTCTTTATTTTAAATTATTCTTGCTTGTTTTAATAACAAATTGTAGTGTAAATACTAAATATTTAACTGAGGCCGATATATAACCCCTTTGCAATTCTGAAATTTCTACCTGTATTGATTGGAAAAATATTTCAAAAAGCAATATTGGCAGTGAATTCCCTGCCTTAGCTGATCAAAACATTCTTCTTCTTGGAACCACAAGATAAACTCCTGGATTTGCCACAAAAAATGTTTTTTATTAAAATGAATCTTTGATAAATGAAGTAAAGAATTATTTAACAATGATTTTTAATTCCATTCTTTTATTAAAAAAATTGGTTGGAAAATTAATTCAGGGTTTAAATGGATAAAGTTTGGCAAATACCTCTTTTGTATGAACAAGTTACCTTGTAAAATCACTTGTCTGTGGACACGTAGAATTTTTTTTATTTCGCCACCCATGGCATCAAAGGGGGTCCTTAGGAAACATTTCTAGTCTAATGTCGCAACTACATGTACATACAGATACATAATGAAGCATTTAGGATAAGTGATGTAAGGATTGATTTTTCTTTTTCTTACATACATGTATTATAAACTCTGGGGGTGAGATTAAAAAAACCCGTGAAGCGCTCTACCGCTTCTCGGTAAATTTTATTTATATATAAAATATAACAAGAAATTGAGCAATGATTAATCACAACTTCCATAAATCAATCACAATACCTGATGTTGTTTTTTTTTCAAGAAAATATTTATGGCAAAAATTGTGTTTCAAGTCCTCACTTTAATTACATACTGACAGTGAGTGACTAGAGTCCTTGTTTTGTAGTAACTGTTTGACAAACTTAAAAATGAATAAAAGATAAGAATAAGGATAATTTTTTTCAATGACAACATGCAATATTTTCAATAACAAATCAAATCGCATATAGACATTAGTATGGGAAACATTGTAAGAACATGTTAGGCATGAATTTTGTTTAAGTCTTCACTTATGTCAAATAGCAATAATGAATTATGTGTAAAGTCTTGATGATCGATGTCTGTTAATAAATAAATTTTGTTTCAAGTCCTCACTTTGGTCAAATACAAATTGTGTGTCAAGTCCTGATTTTGTAAGTGACAATATGAAAAAATCCCGGAATGGTTAAACATGAGAACAACAGAGTTTCTCACTGATAACATGCACTGCCATTAATGAAAGAGTTAGACTAACTGTCCCGGTAGTCCCCTAGTTGAAGCTACAAATGAAAACATTTGACGAACATGTTTAACAGAAGTTTCTCTTTTTGGTTTTATATTAAATTGTTTTTCAATATAAATAAGTGAAACTCCAGCTGCTGGAGTAGTATAGAAATCTTATTATAAACAAGTCCAGATTTTCTTAGTAACTCTTTCAGGATGCAAGAAAAAGGTAAAGGACGGAAAAGGATGCACTTATTGAGTGCACAGGTGGCTGTAATGGTGTGAGGATGGTTGAATTTGGTTAACTGTGACATAAAAAGGCGAAACCCCCATATCATACATAAGAACAGTTTCCCTGTGATTGAGTGTGTGCTATAGCAGCAGCATTGCAATCATCTGAATATCAAGAAAGAGAGCAATGCTTTCTCACTACTTCCATAAAAATCTGAAAACCTATTGAAGCTACATGTATCAAGAAAATATTTCGGAACATGTTTAGCAACAATTATGTTTCAAGTCCTCACTTTATAACACATTGAAGTGTGTATAGAGTCCTCATTTAGTATCTTATAGTTTCAATTCTGAAAAACTAGTAAAATTGTTAAACATAAGCACCAAACATTTTTCAATGATAACATGCAGTTACTTAAATAACAAATCAGTTTGCATCAAGAAATTAGTATGGACAACATTGTAAGAACATGTTTGGCACGAATTTTGTTTCAGTCCTCACTTTGGTCAAAAAGCAATAATGAATTGTGTGTAAAGTCTTGTATAACTAACCAATCGCATGGCTTTATTTTGGTGAAATGACGTTGTCAACATGAAATGACGTCACGATAGTTAACAACTTTTAGAACTATCAGCATTTGTTTGGTCAATTAAGATGTATTTTATTTAGTTTAAAAGCATGTGATAAAAAAGATCTGACACTCGTTGTCATATCATACCATATTTTATTAAACTCGTCCAGGAAATTCATTAGTAAGCTCGCCAAATTGTCGCTTACTAACAAAATTCCTGAACTCGTTTAATAAAATATGGTATGATATGACAAATCATGTCAGATCCTATATATATTTTCAGCACAGATGCCAAGTTCACTAGACATCTGATATATCAGATCAAGGATGCTGCATTTGGAGACAATATTCATGAAGGTAGAAAAAACACATTATTTTTAAAATGTGGGATATAATATCAAAGATGCTTTTTCACTCCATAATATAGCAAGTTTATTTTATTTATGTTTTGTTATAAGAAAAATTAACACATATCCGCTTACAATATTAATAGTAAATGTACAAATTCAGTTAGATCTGATGCATGCTTATTATACTCCCCATATATATATATATATGGGGAGCATATAGTTGCCAGTTTGAACTTCCGTTATTCCTTCTGTCACACTTTTGTTACAGTTTCTCATAGCGCCTTCAATATTTTACCCATCCCTTACATATTTGGCATGTAGGTACCTTGCATGGACCTCTACCTTTTGATGAGGTTTGAGGTCACTGGGGTTAAGGTCAAGGTCACCGAGGCTTATAATAGATTTTCTCAAGGTCACATGTATTTTTTATTTTTTCACACAATTAACCCATATATCGACAAAGCATCATTGGGGAGCATCCATCAGTTTTACTGATATCCTTGTTTTTATCACATTAACATATGTCAATATGCGGGTGATTGGGTATTGCATTCATATAAATATGAATGCATACCTTTTTCTCTATTAAAATTACTATGCATTGGTAATATATGAGCCACGTCATGTGAAAATGATACTCACGCCATAAGTGGCAGTCTTGTCGGGATCTACTCTGTCCGCTATAAAGTCATGCAAGTGTTGGTGGTCTCATTAGTGGACTAATATTAGTTTTGCACCTGCTTGAAGTGAGCCATTGGTGGTTTATGTGTCACCTTCAATAAAACATCTAGTTTAACAAAAAAAATATGATACCTTTTAGTTTTACCCTTTTCCACACAGAAGCAAAAACAAAATGGTTATATGCAAACAGCATAAAACCAGAACAGCCTGCCAGTAACTTACAGTCTGTTCAGGTTTAATGCTGTTTGCTGGCCATAAGTATCTTAGTGTTGAAAAAGAGGCCTTTAAAACAAAAATCTAGAAAGAAAGGTCTTAAATTTTATTTGATTTTCTATGGAAGTACAAGTGCGTCATAGTGCGTATCTGAGTGGTAAAGGGTTGACACATATATTTTGCAGGGAAATTTGTACATTTCTTGATGGGCAGGATTTTGGACAAGATCGCTAGTATCAAACACCCAGACAACATTACTCAAGACAAAACTTCTTTGGAACATTCCCACTGTAGTGGAACATTGCAGGACACTGATTCTAATCCTACCTCACCGTCAGAATTCGAACTTTCAATTAATTGCTCGAGTTTGGTATTGGAACAAAGTTATGAATTGGTTGATAACTGTGAAACAGTGCATTCTCTGTCAGTCAGTGTCAGACCTGCGGATATATGTAATGTAAAAAATGTGACTAATTCAGAAGAAGAGCTCACTGACCATAGCTGTGACAGTGTGGTTCTGATTGGGTCAGAAAAATATCCAGTATTTTTACATGACTTTTCAGCGGATAAGTTAAGTTCTCTTTTAGTGAAAAAGAAATATGGTGGAACAGCGCTGTTTTGTGATCCAGGTGATGTATTTTTATGTTGTATGCTTTACCAGGGTGCAGGATCACGTGACTTTGTGGGGTTAACAATTAAACGTTTAGAGATGTAAACACACCGGTAAGTGGTGCTTTTTTCAAATAACCATTAAAAACAAGTTTTCTTAAGAATTTGAACTAGTGCATAAAAGACAGTTTTTTATGCTGCTTATCGCAATGTGAAATACATCAGAATTACTTTATTTAATACGCCTGTGTTGTTGAATAAAAATTTGATGTGTATAGCAATCATGTACACTTTTATGCTGCACGCAACGTGAAATTTTGTCACGGATTTCAGACGTCTTTAAGGATGTATTCTTAAATCTTAAGATATCAGCACAAACTGCAAATTAAAACTGTCTTTTATGCACTCAAGATTTTTGCAAATGTATTTCAATAACTTGAGATATTTGCAAAAATAAAGTGTTTACATTCTGTCCAGCCCGTGTGTAAACCCCATGTAAACCCCCTTGATCCTGCAACCTGTTTACTGATAATACTCATAGGTTATCATTTATTGCTTTATCCTTCTTTTTAAATATATACCGATTATGATTAACATTTATGTTTAGATTAACATTCATCTTTCTTCTGTTCATGTTTTAAAGTAAAGATAATCCATGTAGTAAGGCAAAGCAACAGGTTAAGAAATTATAAATGAATTGAAATCTTGAAAATTATCAAGTGGTTAAATGTATGATTTGTTAGTGGATTTACACTTGGTATTGAAACTTCAAATAAACTTGTTATGGCAGGGATCTACACCAAGAACCGTAACTTTCGCCTCTTCAAGTCATCCAAGCTTCACAAAAGTAAACCACTGGAGTTATCATCCTGTAACAGATAGCAGCCCGCGGAGGGTGACAGTGAGATGTGGCTGTTTTACGACTCTTTGATTGCAAACATCAAGTAAAATTATGTTGCTATATACTAGTATATTATTTGGCTGTGGGTTATTTTTTGCTCATTTGCCACTATACCTGGTTATTATACCCCACATTACCATTGGTAATGGGGGCTATATAGGAGTGACTTTGTCTGTTTGTCGGTCGGTCTGTCTGTCGGTCGGTCTGTCTGTCCCAAAATTTCATCCGATCATCACCAAACTTGGTCAGAAGTTGTATCTAGATGATATTTAGATCAAGTTTGAATATGGGTCATGCCGGGTCAAAAACTAGGTCACGGGGTCACTTAGTGCGTTTTAAACCAAAAGTTTGTTTGGACCATAACTATGTCATTTATCTTTAGATTTTAAAATCATTTGGTACATTTGTTCACCATCATTGGACGGTGTGTCGCACAAAAGAATTACGTCGATATCTCCAAGGTCAATGTCACACTTTGACTTCAAAGGTCAAATGCTTGTCCAGGCCATAACAATGTCGTTCATTGTGAGATTTTAAAATCATTTGGCACAATTGTTCACCATCATTGGATGGTGTGTGGCGCGCAAGAATTACGTCGATATCTCCAAGGTCAAGGTCACACTTTGAGTTCAAAGGTCAAAACTGGCCATAAATGAGCTTGTCCAGGCCATAACTATGTTGTTCATTGTGAGATTTTAATATCATTTGGCACATTTGTGCATCATCATTGGACGGTGTGTCGCGCGAAAAGAATAACGTCTATATCTCTAAGGTCAAGGTCACACTTTGAGTTCAAAGGTCAAAAATGGCCATAAATGAGCTTGTCCGGGCCATAACTATGTCGTTCATTGTGAGATTTTAAAATTACTCTGTACATTTGTTCACATTCATTGGACGGTGTGTCATGTGAAAGAATTACGTCGATATCTCCAAGGTCAAGGTCAGACTTTGAGTTCAAAGGTAAAAAATTGCCATAAATGAGCTTGTCCGGGCCATAACTATGTCATTCATTGTGAGATTTACAAATTACTCTGTACATTTATTTCAGTCATTGAATGGCGTGTCATGTGAAAGAATTCAAGAGTTCAAAGGTCGAAATGGCCATAAATGATAATGGCATTATAATTCTTAAAAATTGCCATAAATTAGCTTCTCTTGTTTTGTGAGACAGCATGCAAAATATTCTTTGTCAATGCAGCATGTGGGGGTATACGTCACGTCTGTGACAAAGCTCTAGTTACACATGAGCCTCGCTCTGTGAAAAGGGGGTTTAATGCATGTGCTTAAAGTCTGCACAGGCTTATCAGGCAAGGCGACTTTCTTTGAACAAAAAATATCATAAAAGTGAAAAGCGTCGTCCCTAATTAGCCTGTGCATACTGCACAGGCTAATCTGGAATGACACTTTATGCACATGCATTAAACCCACTTTTCTCAGAGCGAGGCTCATATTAATTAAACTTCTGAAGTTGTATTTGGTTTGTAATCATTTGAATAAACAAGTACAATAATAAATATAAGAGTAATATAAAGTATGGGTATGCTGCTGCTCATTCGGATATGATTTGTGGGTTCTGTCATTTTGTCATACATCATTATGTATTGGAGCAGGCATGTAATTAAATAACATTTTACAATACATGTTTGTGTTTTGTTAGGTACAGTAGAAGGTTGAGAATCCTGGACTTTGCTGAAGAAAGTGACCTTCAAGTATCTGCACATTCTTCTGGACCCGCCAGCAAAAGGCAGCAAGGTAAGATTTTGTTCAACCGTTAAAGTGGTATGTGTGTAAAGTGTTATTATTATTTTAGGCAAACCTGATTCCATTTTATTCCAGGGCTTTTTTTGGCCCGATTTTATAGCCGAATAACGGCTATGTTCCCAATGGCAAAAGGTATACTTTTTTCCCAAAATTTGGAAAAAAAATCCCAATTTAAAAAAAAAAAAAAAAAAAAAAAATTTTTTTTTTTTTTTTTAGAAGTGTCTAATGATTATTTTATCACAATTTTATTTCAATTACATGTAACAAAGTACATAATAATGATTTATATGATTTTAATTTTAGTAATTATACAGAGTTATATCAATATATATGGTTGTACCAAAGTGCTACCAAAGAAGGCTACTGAATTTATTTTCCCAATTTCTTGAAAATGCCGATAAAATTCCCAAATCCAAAGCCATGGGCTATCTTCCCAAAAAGGGGAAAAAAAGCCCTGTAATAATTCTTTTCATGGGTAGTCAGCAGATGTAATGCAGCAAAACGGTTTGTGGCTTTTATGTTGAAAGCAAGAGGGTGTCATTCGCCTTTCATTCGTCCCAGTAGCTTTATTGCAGCAAAACAGTGTCTGGCTTTTATGTTGGAAGAAGGAGGGTGTACAAGAAATGCCCTTCATTCGTCCGTCTGTCCATAACATTTATGTATCTGCACACTTATAAACTTTGAAGGCATTATTTCAGTATTTTCAAAAGATAAAATTTGGTTTCTATGGTTACAGAATTATGTGAAAACTAAAATCGTGATTCTGCAACAACTCATGAAGAACTTAATCGAGGTGAATAACATTCTGTATGTGGATAGGGGGTCATAAGAGGAATATGGATGCTATTTCAATTTGTGTTTGTTATACCAAAATTGCACTAATTATGGTAGCAAAAATAATTGAAAACTAAAATCAAAATCCTGCCATAACTAAAAATTTCAAAAGCTAAGCTGCTGAAACAAATGGAGAACCTGTTCTTATTCTGACAACATTAAGCCAGTATGGGACCGCTGTTTTGTCTTAGACTTAGGTCTACTCAGAATATGCCATTGATGTTGTATGCATAGATGACCAGCATTCTTGCTATTCATAAATATATATTATTTATATATTTGCAGTGTGTTGTCTTTTACCTGCCGTTAGACCAGCTTAGAACCCAATTACGACCTCAGAAACCCATAACACCAAATACTACTGAACTATAGTAGTACACAACTGTTACACTCACCTGAGTATAGCGTTCACCTGGCTATAGCCTAATGTGAATGCATTTTAGCCCAGTGACTATACAGTTAAAACAGTTTTGGTATTTGTTTTAACCCTTTGCCACTCAGAAGGAAAGTGAAAATGGCTTATGCAACCAGCATAAAACCAAAACAGCCTGCGAGTAACTCGCAGTCTGTTCAGGTTGTATGCTGTGTGCAGCTCATCTGTACCTTAGGTTTGGAAATGAAGCCTTCAAAACATGACTCTATAAGGAAGGGATCTTAATTTTATTTGATTTGCTAAGGAACTGAAAAAATGTCAAAATTCGCTTCTTAGCAGGAAAGGATTAAGCTGGAATTAAAAAAAACAATAACAGGTCAAACATGGCATATGTTGGTAGAAGTCACAAGACTTTATGAAATTTCAGGTGAGGCAACATTGGATCGCCATCACAGGTCGCCGTATCCGGAAGTTGATGAAAACATCGTGAGCATCATCACAGAGAATGATAAGAGAGGCGTTATAAGGCACTGGACCTACTTTCATCAAGGGGAATTACTCGTCTATGAAATAGTGAAATATCGCTTCTGTCACAATATTGGCAGGGAACATAAGAGTAACAACATTATGTAAGCATTTGATTCGTTTAATTATATTGTCTTAGAACTGTTGGTCACATGTTGGTTCAATGGAAACATAATTAGCATTCTATTCTGTTCTCATCATTTGAAAGTTGGCAACGTATTGGCAAATTAATGGTATCCGTACACTACAGCTTTTTTTGCCAAAAATGGCAAATTAATGGTATCTGTAAACTACAGCTTTTTTGCCAAAAACATATCATGTCTTTTTCATCTTCTAAGTAGTCATCATTTAAAATATCAATTTGATGAAGATAAGATGAAAACTGTAATAAGAGGTCCATTTTTGAGAAATCACAGGACATAACTCAGCATTTCCTAGGGCGGTTTGTCATCCAACTTAGATATAATAACCTCAATTCCTTTCATTAAAAGTTATGCGACGATTAAATAAAAAAAGTTCGACTGGAAACGGTAACTTCTGATAATTCAAAAGCTGTAACTCAGAATGCCTACAGGGATATGGCTTGTTATATACTTAGACTATTGGACTATGAGATCCTTAACAAAAGTGGTCTTCTGATGTTAGCAAACCAATATTCTACGCCATGTTTGATTGGGGCATAGTATTTATGAGACACAAACGATAAAAACTATAACTTTGCCCCCTTCAAAGAAGCAGTGATATATTGCTTTGTACCTGTCTATCTGTTCGTTGGTAGGATAGGTTGGTTAGGATTAAACAACCCCTATTGATTTTCAGATCAAAAGTTCAAGGGGCATGCAATATTACAAAATCTCAGAACAATTGCACGTATTGATGACCTGGCTGCATTTCTGGAAGTTTACTCATATAACTGAGAAACTATAACTTCATCATTTAAAGATAACTATGATTTTGAATATTGTGTCTATTCATATAAAGAAGAGAAATGAGCCTCACTCTGTGAAAAGGGTGTTTAATGCATGTGCGTAAAGTGTCGTCCTACATTAGCCTGTGCAGTCGCACAGACTAATCAGGGACAACATTTTACGCTTTTCTGATATTTTTCGTTTAAAGAAAGTCTCTTCTTAGCAAAAATCCAGTTTAATTGGAAACTGTTGTCCCTGATTAGTCTGTGCAGACTGCCTAGGCTAATCTGGGACGACACTTAACACACATGCATTAACCCACTTTTTCACAGATCGAGGCTCAAATGTTTTATGTTTACATGATAGCTACATGAAACTTTCAGGTTCATCGCTGATCTCCTCAAGGGTGTGTTCTATTAGAAATGCCATGATCCGGACTGCAGTATGCAGAACTACAAGTCACCAGGTACAGTTTGTTTAAATTTTGTTGCTTAGCCCTTACCCACTCAGAAGCAAAGTGTAAAAGGCCATATGCAACCAGTATAAAACCAGAACAGCCTGGGAGTAGTTGCAGGGTGTTCATGTTTTATGCTGTTTGCTGCTCATTGGTATAGTAGGGTTCAAAATGAATCCTTTAAAACTTCAATCTATTAAGAAAGGTATTTAATTTAGTTTGATTTTTTAAGGGACTACAAATGCGTCAAAATTAGCATATTAGTGGTAAAGTGTTAGGAACTAAAATTAAATGTCAAGTTAGTTAAGGTTTAGTTTGTTTAAATATGTTTGTTTATGAACTTGAATCAAATGTCAATCAAGATAAGGTTTTGTTTGTTTACATTTTGTTGCTTAGAAACTTAAATCAACTGTCGAGTAATGTTAGGTTTAATTTATTTAAATGTTGTTGCTTAGGAACTTGAATCAAATGTGAAGTAAGGTTAGGTTTAGTTTGTTTACATGTTTTTCCTTAGGAAATTAAATCAACTATGGAGTAAGGTTACAGTAACTTGCCACATGTGATCACAATGTGGGCCAGTATGTCATTTACAAGAACTGTATCAATGGCTTAAAAGTCAATGTCATACTTGAAGGTCAGTGCTCAAACACGGATTTCTTATAGCTTTTGCAGACTGTAACTTCATCTTTCATGCAACAATTTTAAAATGACTTGCCACAAATCTTCACTATATGGTAACCAGTGTTGCCAGTAAAGGTCCGCTCAAAAGTCATATTTAAAGGTCAATTCACAAATATTTTGTACCACTATGTCTCAATATGACATTATGTAACATTATGTCTGGATATGTGATATTATGTAANGGATATGTGACTTTATGTAACATTATGTCTGGATATGTGGCATTTTGTTACACCTAAGTAGTTGTATGGATATGTGACATTATGTAACATTATGTCTGGATATGTGGCATTTTGTAACACTTTGTCTGGATATGTGACATTTTGTACCACTATGTCTGGATTTGTGACATTATGTAACACTATGTCTGGATATGTGACATTTTGTACCACTGTGTCTGGATATGTGACATTATGTAACATTATTTCTGGATATGTGACATTATGTAACACTATGTCTGGATAAGTGACATTTTGTACCACTATGTCTGGATATGACATTATGTAACACTTTGTATGGATATGTGATATTATGTAACATTATGTCTGGATATGTGGCATTATGTAACACTTTGTATGGATATGTTATATTATGTAACATTATGTCTGGATATGTGGCATTATGTAACATTATGTCTGGATATGTGATATTATGTAACACTTTGTATGGATATGTGATATTATGTAACATTATGTCTGGATATATGGCATTATGTAACACCTTGAATGCATATGTGACATTATGTAACACTTTGTCTGGATATGTGACATTATGTAACACTATGTCTGGATATGTGACATTTTGTACCACTATGTCTGGATATGACATTATGTAACATTATGTCTGGATATTAGATATTATGTAACATTATGTCTGGATATGTGATATTTTGTAACATTATGTCGGGATATGTGACATTATGTAACACCTTGAATGGATATGTTACATTATGTAACACTTTGTCTGGATATGTGACATTATGTAACATTATGTCTGGATATGACATTATGTAAAATTTTGTCTGGATATGTGACATTATGTCTGGATATGACATTATGTAACATTATGTCTGGATATGACATTATGTCTGGATATGACATTATGTAACATTATGTCTGGATATGACATTATGTAACATTATGTCTGGATATTACATTATGTAACATTATGTCTGGATATGTAACATTATGTCTGGATATGACATTATGTCTGGATATTACATTATGTAACATTATGTCTGGATATGTGACATTATGTAACACCTTCAATGGATATGTGACATTATGTACCACTATTTCTGGATATGACATTATGTAACACTTTGTATGGATATGTGACATCATGTACCACTATGTCTGGATATGACATTATGTAACATTATGTCTGGATATGTGATATTATGTAACACTTTGTATGGATATGTGATATTATGTAACATTATGTCTGGATATGACATTATGTAACACTATGTCTAGATATGTGACATCATGTAACGTTATTTCTGGATATGTGCCATTATGTCGGGATATGTGACATACTTGTCTAGATTAACAATATACTGTCTGCCATGGTGGACACCTGTTTAGATTGATAACATAATGTCTTCTGTTAAGGACGTTTACCCAGATCGATAACACTATGTCTGTTATGGTAGTAGATTGCTAACACACTTTATTATATGTTGACCAATTGTCTATATTGAGAACATTCTGTCTGCTGTTGTGGACGCTTTACAATGGTACGGCAGAGTATGCTTAGCTAAGAATATATGTTTTGAAATGCAACGCTTTATACGTCCATTTTTGTAAGAAAACATGTCTAGACCGGTTAATTAATGTCTAAGAATATATGTCTGCAAATGTTGCTTAATTTATGTTATTTGGGACGTATGCTAAGGTTGTATGAATATCAAGAAAGGAAGTATAAAACAAAATCTTAGGTACGCGCCTATCACAAAGATTAATCTAATTTCTAATAACTGCATAGGATTCAGTACAAAAATAGCGTTTATAAAAAAAAAAATAAGGATAAAATACATAAAAACTGTTTATAAAAAATAAAGAAGGATAAATAACTGCAAAGGATTCAGTACAAAATAGTGTTTATAAAATAAAAATAAAAAAACAACGTTTTACGCATAAAGGTCAGTGACCTCGACTAATCCATGCCATTGATAACTCATGTCTTTTCGCCCACAGGTCAGTGAACCCGACTCAGCACTGCACTTGATCACAACTTTCCATGGTTAGAATGTGACACAGTGCAATATCGGATAAAATAACATGTAGGACATTGACCTCTGTTCTTCAATATACCAAAACACTATTAAGATGATTATATTTAGTATTTTAGTCAGAATACTGACTTAACACATAACCAATCAAAACTTGTCGAAAGTTCAGTTGCGTGAGTATAAGTTTCCTTTGTTTCGAAATTTACAATCGCGTTTTTAACAACGAAATAACTAGTATCTCATATTCAGTATATTTACACTTGTACTTTTATCACGTATACGTGCACTAGTACTTTATTCTCAGGATAAACATGAACACAAAGGTATACACGTCAAATTCAAAAATCTTTAAAAGTATTGCAAGGCGTAAACATGATGTTTATCTCTATATATAGTTCGAGACCAATTGCATTAACATATATTAAGAACCAGACACATATCAAATTTATTCGTTTCTGGACATACTTTGTATTTCTCAGACAATGAAGTTTCTCAGACAATGAAGACCGGATATAAAAACACGTTGAATTCGTACACGATACAAATGCTCAGGGTACAAACCAAAACAATTTTGCTGGTCGGTGAATGTGCGTGTGTCTGTCCGTCCGAGCTGTCCGGACTGTAACTTCGCCATTCATCGTGCAATTTAAAGAAATTTACAGTACCACGAATGTTAACAATGTGGAGACGGTCTGCCGTGTCCAAGTACCTTATCCATAACTCAAATATCAAGGTCACGATACTAGAGTCAAATTTTGAATTAATTCAGCTTGCCCTGGCTGTATTTTCACGATGCATATTTACCAAAAATGTCCCCGATGTGGAGATGGCTTGTCGCGTGCAAGACCACTGTCCTCTCCTAAATGTCAACTTAAAGCATATGGGTAAAAGGTCAAATTAGGCGTCATAAACGCCTTGACCAAACTGCAACATTATCCGTCATAAGACAATTTTATTAGAATATTAACGTACCATAAATGTTCAGCACGGCTCGTACAAGACTATGTGCACGTATCCCTTCCTAAAGGCACGGACGGTTCGTACAATACTATGTGCACGTATCCCTTCCTAAAGTTCAGTGTCACACGTTGTGATCAAATGGAAAATAAGGCACGGTACAGCTACAATTTTCTACTTGACGTGCTAGCCAAAATGACGTCACGGACCACGTGGTATGGCCACACTGAGCTAGGCAGAATAACGTTTTACGCACGCAGGTGGGTCAACTGGACTCGACACTCGAAATGATAGTTTAACATTTTTACGCCAACAGGTCAGTGAACTTGATTCAACATTCTTATTGATAAAAACTTTTTTCCATGGTTAGAATGTGTTACAATACAATCTCGGACAAAATCATACATAGGGCATTGATCTCCGTGCATCAATATATCAAAACAATATGAATATGAATAGTTTTAGTATTTTCAGTCAGAATTCTGACTAAACACATAAATTATCAAAACTTGTCGAAATTTAATTTCGGAATAGAGTCATGAACAACAAAATAACTATTTTTTCATATTCAGTATATTTACGTGTATACTTATGTCATGTGTGCATGCAGTAATACTATATGATCAAGATAAAAATGTAAAACAATAGTAAACAAATATAATATTAAATGTGTCCGTCCGTTCGATCGAGCCTCTCCGGTCTGTATCTTCGCCATTCATCGTGCAACTAGAAAGAAACAAACAGTACCACAAATGTTCATCAGGTGGAGACGGTGTGTCGCGTCCAAGAACCGTATCCATAACTCAAATGTCAAGGTCACACTTATATATCAGATTCAAACGCATAATTCAGCTTGTCCTGGCTGTATTTTTATTACATGTATACATATTTACCATAAATCTACCCGTTGTGGGATTGGGTAATCGCATGGAAGACCACAGTCTCTCACCCAAAGGTCAAGTTCACTCGTAGGGGTAAGAGGTCAAATTTGGCGTCATATAAATTAAACAAACTGAAACATTATTCGTCATCAGACAATTTTATAATAATAGTACTGGTCCACAAATGTCCAGCGTGTAGAGATGACGGTTCGCGCTAGACCTGTGTCCTTACCTCAAGGTCAGGGTCACACTTTGTAATACAAATGAAAAGGGGCATTGTTTTCGACTTGTCTAGACCGTACATTGTAACTTCATTTACCAAGCACGTTTACCATAAATAGCCACACATGTTCACCATTTGGTAAAATTACATGCCTCGAGTACATGTTCCCCTTGTTGAGCGAACGTGTTGCGCGGATAGGCCCCGGTCATGCTGCGTGTCTTTAATACAACATCAACACCATTCTTGCCAACGTGCTCGATCGACACAAGGCAGACAGGCATCTGGTTTATTAAGTCAATTGTCAAACGTGTTGATTTAAAACTTCATCCCACATCTCCTTACGGAACGATGTTATTAAAACAAGACATTTGTTGGATCCATGTTTGCACTTTTTTATATTACCGCTCAAGAAAAGAGAGTGGCAATACCGTTATGGAAAGGCGCTTTCCTTGAGGCTGGATCGAGATCCCGGATTCGATACCATCTAGGGAAGCGTTCTCATGATCGTTCTAAAGACACGTCGTACTGGTTCTGCTCAGGAAACGGACTCGAAAGAGTTCCAAGATGTGTTTCATCTCCAGTAATCAAGATGAACTCACTAACTGTGTGCCCCTGTAGAAAGCTGACACACCGGTGCGGGTGTTTTGGTCAAGATTGACTCGAGGCTGGATTGTGTCGCCTTTTCGGAAATCGTGTGCGCGCGCGCGCGTGTGTGTGTGTGTGTGAGTGGGGGGG
>VMBQ01007152.1:0-23872 GCA_007657795.1 Dreissena rostriformis | reverse complement strand
GGGGGGGGGGGTATTCGAGGTTTATGATCGAGGTCCTTCCGCGCCTTAATTAGGCTGCATTATGTGAGGACCCGGAATGTGCCCCAGCACTCCTACCTAATAAACTTACTTGACGAAAGTCGGGACGAATTTTGAATCATAGCTGCAATTTCAACTACATGTATTTGTTGTTTTTTTTTCACCGCAAAAGTTAAATTTTGGTGTTGTCTTGTAATGTGTGGAGGGGGAGCCGGAGTATCCAGAGGAAACCTCGCCTGTCCGGTATGATGACCATCAGCCAAACTCAAAGAATGTCGGGAACGGGAATCGAACCCTGGTCGACCAGGTGAGAAACGCGTCAACCTGTGCGGAAATCGCATTGACACTATTTTGATAAAGTGTTTTATTTCATTTTTCGTGCAATTATAAGAGCGCACTTACTAATAACGCTTGCATGAAAAATAAGATCTATTGTAAATATCCGAAATATACCCCTATTAAAGATTGCGTTTAGATGATTTATTTAGTTATGGGATGGTATACCAAGCTTGATTAATGAAAACATTCAACATTTAGATCAATTCATCCGTTTCCGAAGTGCATTTGCACTACATTTTGTTGTTCGGCGATTATCCCTTATACACCCCATTGTTATAGTTATTTTTTGAACAAATGAACTCGTCCAATGAAACAGTGTAAATTATTTTTGCGAATTTATTGACACAAATCTAGCATTTAAATGATGGAACATACTGAAGCTTTTCATTTTAATATGTGTTATTATTGTACAGCAAAATTCGTAGATATATTGCTTTAAAAAAGAAACTGTATTTATTCTGACACCCCTGCAATTGGACCGTCCAAATCATTGGCTCGTTTTGATTGGTCAAACATTCTTATATAAACCGGTATTTGCAATTTCGCAGTCTCTCAGCTTTACAATACGGTTAGGAGAGGGATATGCGCGATTTATTTCCGTGCAAGATGAATGAATGTGTATGCTGATTTGCATCATTCGTGTTGTGTAACGAAACTCAAGCCAAGCAGCGCTCCACACGCGTGTAGTATGCCATTTGTTAACATAGTTCTATATGCAATATATTGCAAGCCTTTATATTTGTCGATTTATTGGATTTAATAAATAACTTCACGCAAGTATAGTGGCTGATATTTATCAGCTGTTTTCTGTTGTAAACATTGTTAAGGACGTTTTTATTTTGCACACGTTAACTATTAATGAAACTCTTGTATTAACATATCTATTTCTCGTTTTTTATCGTACGTGTAATTTGCATTTAAAAAAATAATGACTGTAAATATAATATCTGTATTAATAACTTTTATATGTTTTGCACACAATAACAAAATACAATTGTTAACTTGTCAATAAATGACATGTTGACATTCATGTGTCATTCGTGAAATATTGTTTAATATCGTAATACATGCACAGATCTATCCGCAGTCGCAGCTGTGTTGAATTAATTATTGTGGATTAAATATCAATAATTTTACTAATTCACAATGAGATAGTTAGATGTGTTACCTATTGACTACAGGGATAAGCACCAATAAATCATGCCGGGGTTGGAAGAATGTGCAGCTTCGAACGCACGCACGGACATAGCGATTATGCATGCGGAGAAAACTAACGGCAAATCGCATTCCCCTAAGGGGCCCCGCTACAAGCGACTTATAGATCGCATTAACAAACGAATCAACAGTGGTGCAAAGTTCTTCTCGTTGGAATACTTTCCTGCTAGGACAGTTAATGGAGCCGTGAATTTACTTGCAAGGTCAGTGCATTTGCATTGTTTTTGCTTTGCTTTCACACTTTTATTTGTAATTAAAAATGGTGCTCATGCCGTAGTAGCGTGAACGTCTATTTTTAGCATAACACATGGGTCTTAATATAGCATCGCGAAAAACCCGACAATATTTGACCCACTTTAAGTTTGCATGAACTTGCAGTTGGCATTGTTTATGTGGCCTGTAGACATTATCTGAATTTGAGTGTTAAAGTAGAAAACGTCGTCTTATATAGGTGCTATTGCTAAATGCATGAAGTATTAGTCAAATAACTCTTGTTACAATAGGAATGTTATTGTTACTGCAGTTCTACATATATAGAGTATAGCCTGTATTGAGATATTGATAAGATTTTAAGAAATAGACTTATCCTGTATTGTCTTTGCCTTTGGAAACTGCAAATCCATCTGAACAAACAACACGTTCTCCTTTCATGCACCAATAGTAGTGTCATTCAAATAAGTCATATGAAATATGGTTGTGTGGTGCATTTAAGTGGAAATGGCAGGTCGTTGACTGGAATTCTTAGAACAGAAGCCTGGTGAATTCTTTAAAATCATCATAAGGCATTATATATTATTATTTGTGTACATATTTTATTTTATATAAACTGTTCCAAAATAAACTTAAATTGCTTGTTTGTGCAGTACATTAAATTCATGGATCCAATTGTGTTTTTTCAAACGTTGATCCGTTATTCACATACAATCATTAAAATCTTTTATCTCTACCAAAATGGCATAAAAGAACCAGCCATGTTGGCCCTTGTGAGTTGTATGGTACGATGTGTATTTTTTGAAACGACGGCTATTGTATACAGGTTTGAGAGCATGGGAGCAGGTAAGCCGCTGTTCTGTGACATCACATGGCACCCGGCAGGCGACCCAGGCAACGTCTCCAAGCCCACCAGCTCCCTGTGCATGGCATCGACGATGCTCAACTACTGCGGACTGGAGACGATGCTTCATATCACATGTGCGGACCAGACCGTGGAGCAACTGAAGGCCAATCTGCAGAAGGCCAAGGATCTGGGCATCAGGAACCTGCTGGCACTAAGAGGAGGTGGGACATTATCATTTATATAAAGCATGTTCTGGAAAAAACCAGGCTAAATGCACATGCATAAATTGCACAGTCTAATCTGGGACGACACTTTCCATGTTTATGGAATTTTTTGTAAGAAGGGAGTCTCTACCAAAATTCAGTTTAGGCAGACAGTGTTGTTCATGATAAGCCCGTGCAGACTGCTAAGTCTTATCTGGGACAACACTTAACGCACATGCATTAAGCCCAGTTTTCCCAGAAGGAGGCTCACATTATATTATATGAAAGAAATGTGAAGATTTTATACCCCTGAAGGGAGGAGGCACGTTGTCAGTTGGTCACTTCGCAATATTTTATGTAGCAAACTATGTTACATTTCTCAGGCTATTACATTGAAACTTCGAATATGTCATCACCATAACGTGTTGATGGCCATGAGCTGTTTAACTGATAGACACTTTTTTATCCCCCAATAACACTGCTGTGAGGGGCACAAAAGTTTGTGACAAAGCTCTAGATGCAATTAGTAATTTGTGCCTCCTAGTGGCCATAAAGGTATACTTGAGGGAATGATATCTTGATCTGGTGTGCTGCACCTTTTTGGTTGTCAAGACTATAATGTCTGGCGTCTGGCTTCTTCATGCTGATGGGGTATTACGCTCTGTATTGATCCGTAATAAAAGATACTCCTTAAACAGATATTGCATTACTTTTGGCAATTTGAATAATTATGTATAATTGATAACTTTAAATAAAGAAAGTGATTGACCAATTCAAGATCTGGTTTGAATGTAGGCATTGAGTATGTGATATGCTTCTATTTGACACATTTGTATATGAACTGTTTTTCTGCGACATGTTTGTGTGTGATGTGTTTATATGTGACACATTTTATATGACATGTTATGTTTCCTGTCCCCACAGACCCTCCAGATGGGAAGGGCAGCTGGACCCACCAGAAGGGAGGCCTCAACTATTCCTCGGACCTCGTGACTCTCATACGGCAGGAGTTTGGGGACTTCTTCATCATCTGTGTGGCTGGTCAGTGTACAACTGAAATCATGCAGGGGTTCAATACCAAAAATATTAGTCATGCGCAAAGAAAACGGGTTAAATGCATGTGTGTAATGTTTCGTCCCAGATTAGCCTGTGCAATTCGCACAGGCCAATCAGGGACGACACTTTCCACTTAAACTGGATTTTCGTCAAGAAAAGTCTTCCTTTAAACGAAAAATAAAATTGGAAAGTGCATATCTGGGACGACAATTTATGCACATGCATTGAACCCCCTTTCCATAGAGAGAGATTCATATCTTAAGTTGATCTTACTTTTTATTTTTAAAGTATCAATAATAATCAATATAATTATTTCTAAGAATGAAGACATGAAAAAAGCCTTTAATTATATATATACATTTTAATTGTGAATCATTTATATCGGATTTCTCAGTGCTGTCCAAGGGGGATACTTTTCATTTAAGACCTTGACATATTGTCACTATTAGCATCAGCAATTTGATTGGCTCAGCATTTGCACTGCTTTTTAATACTATGCATGTACCCTTTAATTTTAAGATAATTTCCTATCGAGTAAAAACTGTCAAAGTTGGATACATTGAAAGCTTCTGGATACTTTCAAAGTAAAAAACACAAACAATTATCAATAATACAGAATACTATTACTAAATGCTTAGTCTTATTTACTCTGTGCAAGAATAAGTTAATAAAATAATGAAGTTGAATAAAGCAATAAAATGCTAATTATAAAATCCTTCATACTGTTACTTTTTCGTACTGCCCCATATCCTTTCAGCAAAGCTGGTAAAAGATTGATATTGGTATTAAAGAGTTCACCTTTCATGACTTCTTGAGAAAAATGAGTCACAAAAATGGAATAGCTTTATCAATTCATTGTCTACTTTAATGTAACTCTGCTGCAAAACATGGCCGCATTACTGTTAACAACAAACTGGGCCCTAACCTAAAGTCTCAAAGATCCTTATATCGAAAGAGAACCCACTCTTTTTTAGGTTATGTCTCAAGATATACCACTATATAATGTGATACTTATTATTTGGGTTATACTTTTCTTATTATCTAAATTCAGCTGTACCATTATCCCACAGGAAAACCCATTTTGATAGATATTCCGTTATACCATTATTCCACTGAATTATACCACTGGATATCCAATTATAATATGTATTCTTATAATATAAAATCAGCTATGCTATTATCGCTCTTGATTACCCATTTTAATAGACATTCTTATAGAAATTCTGGTATACCATAATCTCATTGTAGAACCCATTATAATGTGTATCTTGTTATCCAGGTTATCCCACTGGTGAACCCATTATAATGTGTTTCTTGTTATCCAGGTTATCCGACTGGAGAACCCATTATAATGTGTATCTTGTTATCCAGGTTATCCCACTGGTGAACCCATTATAAAGTGTATCTTGTTATCCAGGTTATCCCACTGGTTACCCATTATTATGTGTATCTTTTTATCCAGGTTATCCCACTGGTGAACCCATAATAATGTGTATCTTGTTATCCAGGTTATCCCACTGGTGAACCCATTATACTGTGTATCTTGTTATTAAGGTTATGCCACTGGAGAACCCATTATAATGGTATTCTTGTTACCCAGGTTATCCCACTGGTCATCCTGAAAGCGAGTCTTATGAAGAGGACTTGAACAACCTGAAAAAGAAAGTGGAGGCGGGAGCAGATTTCATCATCACTCAGTTGTTCTTCAAGGCATCGACGTTTATCAAGTTCTTCAACGACTGTCGAGCTATTGGCATAAATTGTCCAATCATACCAGGATTGCTACCTATACAGGTTTGCTGGAAATTTGGAGATTGTTCATTGGTTCATCTTCTGTATAAGGTTAACCCAAAATAACATGTTATGGATAATTCAATCATTGATGATCAATGTTACGATTCCTAACAAAGCTTTGAAACTTGAATGGAATATGTCTTTGAACACTATCAACTCACTTAAATCTCCTGGCCTTATTGTGACCTTGACATTGACCTACTGTGGACTGGACTTATTTAGATGGGCCAATGAATCAATACTGGCAAGGCTGCAATTGTTGGCATATGAGTTTAGTCAACGAAGCATCTTGTACCAAATTATTTAGTTATAAGTGCATACTTAAATTTTGCAATAAATATTTATCATTTAGGCATACAAGTTACTGAAGCCTTGGTCAGTCCTTGTGTGTAATCTGAGGAGGCTGAACATGAGGCTGGTTTTACATGACAAGGCTTAATTATAGTGTGCTACATTTAAAAGAGAATCTTTGATAGTTTTTAGCTCGGCTGTTTTCGGAGAAAACCTGAGGTATTGTCATGGCCAGCTCCTCGTCAGCCGTCCGCCGCCCGCGTCGTCCCAAAACCTTAACATTGGCCATAACTTTTGCAATATTGAAGATAGCAACTTGATATTTGGCATGCATGTGTATCTCATGGAGCTTCACGTTTTGAGTGGTGAAAGGTCAAGGTCATTCTCAAGGTCAAAGAAACATGTGTTTATTTTATTTTTTCAAACTGCACCCGAAGCCAAGCGTTTGCATCCCCTCTGCGGTGCTCTTGTTTACACTTTTTTTATCACTAACTGGGTCTAATGTCCGTTTTGATATTCACCAGTGCAAATCAAAATGGTGGGGATGTGTTTATTTTACCCTCTGTATAATTATTATATAAATATATGAACCTCGCTCTGCATTTGCGTAAATTGTCATCCAAGATAAGCCTGTTACGTCTACACAGGCTTATCAGGGAATACAATTTCCACCTAAACTGGATTTTCGCAAAGAAGAGACATCCTTTAAATGAAAAATGCAATAAAAGCTGAAATTGTTATCCTTGATAAGCCTGTGCACACTACCCAGGCTAATCCGGGATGACAGTTTATGCACATACATCTAGCCCAGTTGTCCCAGTATGAGGCTCATATTATTATTTATCAAAAGTACGGAATATCTCTTTGCAATAGGCCTATCAGTCCCTGAGACACATCGTGAAGCTGTCTAGACTAGAGGTCCCACAGGACGTCATCGATGACATCAACCCGATCAAAGACAATGACGAGGCTATTCGTAACTACGGTGTCGATCAGTGTGTGAACATGGCCAGGGAACTCTTTGAGAGTGGCCTCGTTAACGGCCTCCACTTCTATACCCTCAACCGGGAGGTGGCGACCATTGAAATCCTTAAAAGACTTGGCATGTGGTGTGTGGATCCCTGGAAACCGTTACCATGGAAACCGTCTGCGAACCACAGCAGAATGACCGAGGAGGTACGTCCAATCTTCTGGCAGTGTCGGCCAAAGAGTTACGTGCATCGTACGTCAAACTGGGATGAGTTTCCGAACGGACGCTGGGGAAATTCTTCTGCGGCCGCCTTTGGAGATCTGCAGGACTATTATTTGTTTTACCTGAAGTCGAAGGCTTCCCAAGAAGATTTGCTGAAAATGTGGGGCGAGGAATTGACCTCTGAGTGTGACGTGTTTGAAGTGTTCAGGAACTATCTGACTGGAGAGGTGAACAAAGCTGGTGTAAAGGTAATTAAGACATTTATTTTTTAGTTAAATTATGTTGTTTAATAAAGTCAAAGGTCAAGATTGGCATAAAAACGGCTTGTTGATTGTTCCAATGAAAGATATTGTTACGCCTGTCTTTATAGAAGCAAGGGTACATTGCTGTGCCATGAGACGTTGAGACCCAAAATAACAATCCCTTAGGCAGACATCAATTTATGATAAAACACTATATGAGCATTGGTCTCTGTATGGATTTATTAATTATTACAGTACAGTCATCATTAAATGCATTCAACCATTTAACCATTAAAAAGAATTCCTATTTCACAGGGTGTTTACAAACATCTCTTGTTTAATTGGTCATTAGAACTACATTTACTATTCTCCATTCAAACTTCAGAAACCAGTACTAAAGTGTTTGTTGTTACATTTTTTAAGTATCAGGTTTGTATGAAACATCACTTATAAACATCGACAATTAATTGAGGACAGGTAGAACATTACTCTGGTTGATATAGAAATTAGTATGTCTGTATGTGTAAACAAGTGTTTTTACCATTTTCTGAAGAATTATTTTGGCTACAAACAAGTCCTTACATTGATATGAATACATTGTTACATGATCATCATGTCTTTAAGCAGACACAGGTTGGCTTAACATCCCCCTAATCAGGCATTTTTTTTAAATCACAGCGTGCGGTCTTCCTTCAAAATAGTTCAGTCTCTAATGTGCGATGTGTTTTATGCCCCTGGTAGGGTGGCATATAGCAGTTGAACTGTCAGTCCGTATGTTCGTCCGTCTGTGTGTCCGTCCGAAAACTTTAACGTTGGTCATTACTTTTGCAATATTGAAGATAGCAATTTGATATTTGATATGCATGTGTATCTCATGAAGCTGCATATTTTGAGTGGTAAAAGTTCAAGGTCAAGGTCATCCTTCAAGGTCAAAGGTCAAAAAACAAAATCCAAGGGAAGTAATAAGCTTTAAAGGGAGATGATTTCTATACCTGCCAAATGACAAATAGAAATTGTATTTCAAAGCGGCGCAGTAGGGGGCATTGTGTTTCTGATGAACACATCTCTTGTTAATTGTACAATGATTCAATAAATCATTCAATTATGATTGACATATAAATATATGCAAGCCTCTATTGGTTACCTAGGTAACGCAGGTGCCATGGAACGATGATGACCTCTCCCCGGAGACGTCTCTGATCTCAGAGAAGCTGGCGGCCATCAACGAGCGAGGTGTCCTCACGATCAACTCTCAGCCGAACGTGAACGGCGCGCCATCATCAGACCCCAATGTGGGCTGGGGAGGACGCAATGGGTACATCTATCAGAAGGTATTATTTGTTCATTAGACCTTGGCCTGTATTCACTTATCAATTCTTAGACTTAAGTATGAAAATAAAGAATATTTTTTAAATTGAAATATTTAAGAATTGCTTTAATTTTGAGTCAAACTTTGTGTTAACTGCCTCTATATGCATCACTCTTCATATGGAACAATGACATTATCGCCAGTGTATATATTCAAACACTGGATGTATTTTTCTTGATTCTAAGTCTATTTTTTTATTCTTAAGTCTAAGAATAGGTGAATATGGGCCCGGAATGTCAACCAGAAGGTATTTATAAACATTTCTGAGTTGAGCCCAAATGTGGGGTGGCAGTCAGAAAAGGGTTACATCTACAAAAAAGTATTATTTCGTTCGTTGGACCTTAATATGCATTGGGGAGTGGGAGTCATTGAACAGTTACATCTTTTTGACAGGGCTGCCAACAGCAAATAAGACCAGAAGGTATGTATTTTGATTTTACATTTGATACTTGAGCCCAAATGTGGGGTGTAGGTCACTAATTGGTTACATCTACCAGAAGGTTTTAATTTCTTGATTGGACCTGGATAATTGTGTGGGAAGGCGGAGTCACTGAATAGTTACCAGAAGGTATTTATAAACATTTCTAAATTGAACCCAAATGTGGGGTAGAGGTAAACAAATGGTCACTTCTACCTGATGGTTCTAAGATGGTTACGCACGACCTAATCAATCTTCTCTGAAAAATCTAAGTTAAACTTAAAGTAAAGAAGAACTTATATCATAAGATTCTCAAAATTTGCGTTTTACAATAAGACAGTAGATTTTGAATTCGTTTTTGTCAAGAAACTTGCATGCACAAAATCAACACTATGATTTGTTCATTATACTTCAACTGTGTGGATTGGCTTTATTTCTCAGTGTATGAATATAGGTAAGTTTTTCTTATGATGTGTTATTTTGTCAAAAACTGCATGCTAATTTGAAACAAATGTTTAAATGTAAAAAAAAGTCTTCAAAATTCACAATTATCCGTTTGCCAAAATTATTAAAAAATGAAATTGAGCCAATGGAAAATTTTATGAGGATTGACCAAATAGAAACTACAAATATAATGGCCAGATTCATTGATTTAACAAAAAAACAAAAACATTTGCTTATAAATATAAATTCTAAATCACAAAATATTTGTAGAAACTATTTGTGTTTCGAATTACAATCAGAAAATGTCACCTTGCCACTTGTCATGATATCCCTTAGTAAAAAAAGGATTCACTTTTTTTATAGTTGGGCTGGTAAAACTTGCATCTGGTTCGTAAAATTTGTAACAAATCTGATTGGCTTCCATTTCTTAATATGAATTTTGAACATTTCTAAATTCTTATAAACCTCCACTTGCTTATGAACTTAAATGATTTTCAAGTCTTCCTGTCCAGTTAACTTTATTGACGCTCACGTCTCTTCAAGTCACCCATGACTATGTTGAAAATATGTAAGCCTTTCTTAAACATGAAATGTCTCGTTTGTTAGTGACTGATTTTGATTTCTATTCAGGCATACCTGGAATTCTTCACAAGCAAGAAGAACGTTCTGGCACTGAAGAAGATTCTACTGGAGTACCCCCTGGTCAACTACCACATCATCAACCACAATGTAAGTGGATTATTTTCCTCTGCTACTTTTGATGTTTCTTGTGCAATTATTTTGTGTCAATTTTTTCATATGCCAGCAGAGAGGTAATGTTTCAGGTTTTTTTTCCTTCTTAGAGAATGGCCGTTTTACACTAATTTGAGAAGTTCGCGACTAACATTTTGACAATTTAAAGAAGTTCATGACTAAAATTTTCACGATTTTTTTAAAGTTTACTACTCACTTTTCACAATTTTGTACGCCACTCATTTTTTCACTATTTTGAAAAGGGGGCCAGGGCTGCTTCACAAAGATGGGGTAAAAAAGCTTTGTGTGAAGGATTGCATTATAAGTTAGATGTAAATATTGCATTGCAGTTCCTTGAATTATAAAAGTATGAGTATTGAATGCAAATCTGTCTTTATCCCCAGCCACGATTTTATAAAAACAGACTGTCAGAGCTGAAAAACAGCCATAAATTTAGCCGTGTTCTGAGAAAACTAGGCTTAATTCATGTGCGTAAAGTGTTGTCCTTGGTTAGCCTGTGCAGACTTCACAGTCTAACCAGGGACGACATTTTCAGCTTTTATTTAAATTTTGTGTTTGAAGAAGGTTTTTTCTAATAAAAATCAAGTTTAGGCGGAACGTGTCGTTCCAGATTAGCCTGTGTGGACTGCACAGGCTCATCTGGGATGACATTTGACAAACATGCATTCGTCACAGTCTACCCAGAAAGCCGCTCATTTTGTCGTTCATGAATTAATCAAATGCTACACTGACATCTCTACATCAGGGTGAGGCAGACTACACCAACTGTGACCAGAATGAGCCGATAGCCGTCACATGGGGGGTGTTCCCTGGCAAGGAGATCATACAGCCGACGGTGGTTGATCCTATAGCATTCACAGTGTGGAAGGTAAATTGTACAGTTAAAATATAGTTCAATTGGATAACTTTTTAACCCTTTCAGCGCTGGAACCGGATTTTGAAGGCCTTTGCAAACAGTTTGGATCCAGATGAGACGCCACAGAACGTGGCGTCTCATCAGGATCCAAACTGTTTGCTATTCTGATAGTATTCTTTGAAAAAAAATCAAAGAAAATGCTATTTTTAGAAATTTAGCAGACGACATTTTAGCAGAAGACAAATTTCCCAGCATGCAAAGGGTTAAAGCTCAACTATTCATCAAATTGTCTGAGCTACACAACTCATCCAAAGGTCGGCGTTTGCGTAGAACTATGGTTAAGGTGATCATGCATCACCTCTATATCACTGATTCTACTACAGGTATTCAATTGAAACATGTGTTTTAGATCATTGTGTGAAGTCATTGATCAAGTTTCATAACTCTGACCTGCAATTTAGCAGAACTATGACCATTTAAAAAAAAGAACATTGGTTACGGTAATCATGCCATATCACTGATTTTACTGCATGTATTCAATTTAAACTTTACACATTTTAGTGTCTTCTTTTACCATTTTGTTGGTGGCAAATACTATAAAATAGAGAATACAGGTGTATTTACTAGCAGGCTTCCTGAAAAGGCCAGACCGCCGGTCTTGTCCGGCAAAATTCTTAACGGTCCGGCAAAGTTTCTAATATCACCGGTCCTTGTGACAGGCCAAAAAAATTATGACTAAATACCGAAGTCTAATACTTGTCAAAAGAATGATAACCCCATTAGAATCACTCTTTTCGTGAATTTCGAGCCTTTTTGTCATTAAGAACACTAACGCTTCACTTGTTCGTAAGAGTGCTCTCCCTTTGTTGTTTTTTCAAACACAAATCATGTTATGTTATTTTGTTATGAGTCTGACTAGAATTTAAAGCTGTTGTCCATCATACACTGTAATCACTAGAACACGCAAGAGTTTTGTTTTACTTTATCAAGTGTACTTATACACAGGCTGCACATTGCAATGAATATGAGTTAAACTTTACTTAATTCTTCAGTTATAAACTCACGCAGTTCGGTCAGGTGAATTTTTGTCTGGACAGGCTAACTTTTCCATCAGCCTGTCCGGTTGACAGGCACTTTTTGGGCCTTTTCAGGAAGCCTGTACTAGTGACATTGTAATTGTTAAGGTTTAACTAATTGAGCTGGATGGGATGAACTTATTGCTGCAATTATAAAATATTAGTATTTTTGGGGAAACCTTCATTTGGGAATTTTAAGCAGTCATACTTTATTTTTGTGATTGGAAATGAATTGTGGCCTCAAATTTGACCAAAAAACACTGTCACACATGGGTTCCGGGTAATTGTGTGTGGTCACCAACCAAATTCCATTATTCTCACAAGTAATAAAGCAGAAGTATTCCCCTTTTTATACTTCAAGTAAATGTTTGCGTGCAACAACCGACATGTTGACCTCACAATTGGTACCATTTGTTTCAAGGTCACTATTGCTAAAAAAAGTTAAAAAACACACAAAACCCACTTAAAAATAAGCCTTATATGAAACTACCCAACTTATAACACTATTATTACTCTAGGATGAGGCGTTTGCATTATGGCTACAAAGCTGGGGCAACCTTTACCCCGAGGGCAGTAAGTCAAGGGAGGTAATACAGAGTATCCACAACAACTACTCACTCGTTAACCTGGTGGATCATGAATTCCCGAAGGAGTCCTGTCTCTGGGACATCGTAACCAGAATGCTTGACATGGCAGAAAGTGAACATGATGAAAGTGGTAACCATAACAACGGTGACCCAGTCGTTGCTATGGAAACAGAAAATGGAAACCTTGCAGAATTAAGAGAGTAAATGAGATTTTGTGAACAATTTTGAAATGTTGTGAACAGATTTAACTTGTGATGTATCAATGTTAGTTGTACATTCAGTAATTGTTATCAGATATGAGCGTTTGGTATTTTATTATGTGTTCATGTACATGTATGACCAAGAGTTTTTTGTGTTGTTTTTTTTTAAGAACAAAGGTTGTATTTTACTTTCAGATATATTTTCTGGTACATAAAAAACATACTGAAGAGTATGATCATGATTTTCTCCCTCCATTATAATATAGGTAATTGTTATGAGTGTATTTTTGTGCCATTTATTTTCATGACATTATTTTTCTCTGGGTTTTATAAATTGTGTGTCTGTAATTGTTATTTGAATGTAGTATATCACACAAAATAATGAGTAAAATCGCAATGTGAAAACATTTCTTGCAAGTTATCTTTAATATTTTGCTGTTTTCTCCGAATTTGTGCCATTTGGTTATTTAAAAAAGGGCCCTGTCTTATCAGTGATCTTCTGACAAAGTTATATAACAGCAGACTTTTCACTCACAACAAATTAACATTAATGATCATTTCAGTACATGTAAGTCATAAAATTTAGGATATGAGAAAGATAAAAATGAACTAAATAGAAGTACCACAATTATTAAGTCAAATGAGAGTGATGCCTAACGGTTTAACTTCTAAAGAAATAGAAGAGCCGCATCATTCGAAAATGGGTCTAATGCCATATGCTGCCAGTGT
This sequence comes from Dreissena rostriformis, assembly GCA_007657795.1. NCBI lineage: Eukaryota > Metazoa > Mollusca > Bivalvia > Myida > Dreissenidae > Dreissena > Dreissena rostriformis. The sequence continues at coordinate 10,033 of VMBQ01007152.1, read as the reverse complement.
AGCTACAGACCAGCCTGCCCATTTGTGCAGTCTGGTCAGGAGCTACGCTGTCCGCTATAACCCTTTGCATGCTGGAAAATTTGTCTTCTGCTAAAATGTTGTCTGCTGAATTTCTAAATTTAGCATTTTATTCGATTTTTTTCAAAGAATACTATCAGAATAGCAAACAGTTTGGATCCTGATGAGACGCCACGTTCTGTGGCGTCTCATCTGGATCCAAACTGTTTGCAAAGGCCTTCAAAATCCTGTTCCAGCGCTCAAAGGGCTAGGCTGTCCGCTATAAAGTCATGCCAGGTTTCTTGGTCTCATTAGCGGACAGGGTAGATCCTTTCCAGACTCCCACCCTCTTGTTTTGTTATCTTATGCATGTTTGACTGTTTACTACAATGTATTATGTGCATATGAGAATGATTTTGACCATCATTATGCGCATAAGAATACTCAATAAAGTGAACAATACTTTTACACCCGGTTACAATATTTTACTCATACGTATGTCGTGCAAAATAATCTCCTCAATTTATTTGCCTCTCCAAAATATTTATTTATTATAATGTGTACAAAAAAAGTAAGAGATTCTCAAATAAATGTTTACAACTTGACTATGATTGTTTATTTTAACCCTTTGCATGCTGGGAAATTTGTTGTCTGCTAAAATGTCGTCTGCTGAATTTCTAAAATTACCATTTTCTTCATTTTTTTTTCGAAGAATACTATCAGAATAGCAAACAGTTTGGATCCTGATGAGACGCCACGTTCTGTGGCGTCTCATCTGGATCCAAACTGTTTGCAAAGGCCTTCAAAATCTGGTTCCAGCGCTCAAAGGGTTAATGGACAGGGTAGATCCTAACCAGACCCCTGCCCCTTTGTTTTGTTATATTATGCATGTTTGACTGTTTACTACAATGTATTATGTGCATATGAGATTTTCACCATCATTATGCGCATGAGAATACTCAATAACGTTAACAATACTTTTACACCCGGTTACAATATTTTACTCGTATGTATGTCGTGCAAAATAATCTCATCAATTTATTTGCCTCTCCAAAATATTTATTTATTATAATGTGTACAAAAAAGTGAGAGATTCTCAAATGAATGTTTACAACTTGACTATGATTGTTTATTTTAACCCTTTGCATGTTGGGAAATTTGTTGTCTGCTAAAATGTCGTCTGCTGAATTTCTAAAATTAGCATTTTCCTCGATTTTTTTCGAAGATTACTATCAGAATAGCGAACAGTTTGGATCCTGATGAGACGCCACGTTCTGTGGCGTCTCATCTGGATCCAAACTGTTTGCAAAGGCGTTCAAAATTCGGTTCCAGCACTGAAAGAGTTAACTGATTTTTCTATGTATTGTGAAATTAGTTATACTTTTATCTTGAATGTATCAAAGTAGCCTGTATAAAATTTGCTGTGAAGACTTTAGTCACATTGTCTTGCCATTACATTACGTAGCATTGAATTGTATAAAAATTAAGTTTCTTACTGTTTTCTCATATTTGTACTGTATCAAATTGTTATGTCAAGAATTCAGTGTAGTGGCCATGACGTACTTTACTATTTCTAAATTTGAAGCTGTGAACTTTAGTTTTTGGTAAACATCTGAAAACCCATCGCTAACCTTTGAAATGACCTTTTATTACAATGAATTTGATATCATTTTGGTAATATACAAATAAGTTGGCGTCTTATTAAAGGTTTACATGTAAATATTCGTGAGATATTGTGTGTACAGGGTAGGAAAGGTTCTCCTACATCTTTTATTCATTTATCGTGGCATTATGCTTTGAAATTTCATGACAATCTTGACATGTTTCAATGTTTTAAGTGTTTTGTAAGCATTTGTTTATGAAATATATATTTCATGAGAGTAATACAATTTAAAAAAATCAAGCTGACTTGTAGATTTTATTTTACTGTTGTTTTTGTGGTAGACTTCCTAAGTGTTTGTTGTTTTGAGGTTTTAATGGTATTCAGTACTTATTTTTATGCCTCCGAAGGTGGGCATATATAGTGATCGCACTGTCCGTCTGTCTGAAATTCCGTCACACTTTGCGTTTAGGTTTTGGAAAATGTTCATAACTTTTATGTCACTTCACATGTAACCTTCATATTTGGTATGCATGTGTATCTAATGGAGCTGCACATTTTGAGTGGTGAAAGGTCATGGTCATCCTTCAAGGTAAAAAAAATAAAAATAAATCAAAGCGGCGCAGTAGGGGGCATTGTGTTTCTGACAAACACATCTCTTGTTGTCACAGACTTTCACTTTCACCCGTCAACATAAAACTTCATAGGCACCAACTTCATAGGCACCGGTAGATAGATCACATTGAGAAAATAGAGAATACTAGGTAAGTGTTGAATACAGTTGAGTTAATTTAGTGAGGCTTAGAAAACCCTGAATGTTTTCATGCCGAGCAAATAAAATTACCGTTATTCAACACTAACCTGTTATTATATTTATCCCATCATTTCTCAAAACTTTCGGTCTTTATTCTGAAAACAAACAAAAAAAGTGGCAGAATTTACCAGAAAAAAAGAACATCAAATGACGTCATGAAAGTAAAGAAAATGGAAGTCATTTTTCTGAGTGTGTTTTATTGCGGCAATGCTGAAAAAAGGTTGGTTTACTAGTGGGTTTATTTGGACAATTAACATCTAATGAGGCAGTGTTGAAGAACCCTTACACTGCATCTCATACTAACAGTGTTAATGCCTCTCTTTATTTTCATTTTGTTTCCAGAGCATACGGTTATACTATAAAAGCTAACGATTTGAAACTATACATTTTTGTCTCTTTATACTTTTAACTACATTCTGTGTACTTAATTTTTGTCTGGAGCATAATTATAAGATTTTCGACTCAAAGAAAACCATGTAAACATTGCTAAATCCTTGCAGCTGTTATTTGAAGGAGGTACCTACCTATACATTTTTATCTCACGCCAGAGGCGGGATATTGTTTTGGCGTTGTCCCTCCGTCCTTCCGTCCGGCACTTTTGTGTCCGGAGCCATATCTTGGAAGTGCTTTGGCGGATTTCATTGAAACTTGGTATGAGTATATATATGGATAAGAGGATGATGCACGCCAAATGGCATTGTACACCATCTATTAATAACGGAGTTATGGCCCTTTGTATCTTGAACAAGCAAATTCGTAGAATTGATATCCCTCGCAACATATATTTGTTTAAGGATGGATGCAAATCGGACGGACGAACATACTACGATACAAAGGGCCATTACTCCGTTATTAACAGATGGTGTACAATGCCATTTGGCGTGCATCATCCTCTTATCCATATATATACTCATACCAAGTTTCAATGAAATCCGCCAAAGCACTTCCAAGATATGGCTCCGGACACAAAAGTGCCTATAGTAAAAAGCATTTTTTCAAGATACAAAGGGCCATAACTCCGTTATTAACAGATTGTGTACAATGCCATTTGGCGTGCATCATCGTCTTTTCCATATATATACTCATACCAAGTTTCAATGAAATCCGCCAAAGCACTTTTAAGATATGGCTCCGGACACAAAAGTGCCGGACGGACGGACAGCCGGACGGACGGATGGACAACGCCAAAACTATATCCCTCCGCCTTTGGCGGGGGATAAAAAATGTTTTTTTTTCTGTGACAAAGCTCTCAATTGGCGGGGGATATCAAATCAACGAATTTTCTTGTTATTACTTAAAATTACTTTAAACTTTTATTTTGCTTTTGTTAAAACTTGGCCTATTACTGAAGTCTTTTAAACATAATCTGAATATTAATCAACACAAAAGGGCCAATGCCATAAGGCGCTCACCGTAGACCTAGTTGAACTTAACCCATTTATGCCGAGTGGACTCTCCCATCCTTCTAAATTAGATCAATTCATTTCCAATATTAGGGATGTCTGGTATATTTCTATTTTTAGAATATTTCTTACAGAAATTCCTTTAAGCAAACAGCATAGACCCTGATGAGACGCAGCATTATGCGGCGTCTCATCTGGGTCCACGCTGTTTGCCATGGCCTTGTTTCTAGACGCTAGGCATAAATGGGTTAAGGGTTCTGAGCAGTTAGTGTTAATAAAGTTTCACAATAGACTTATAATTAACTGACCCAACACCTGAACAAAACACAATCATTTTCCAACTCAGCCCAGATTTATATATTTGTTTAATGTTCTGAGCAAGTATTACGCTGAGTGGGTAAACAATGTGAATTCCAGAGTCAAATGGTTTTACTATAGCCAAATAAGGAAAATTGCCCTGCCTTGTGGTGGCCATGTTTTTATGGACAAGGACCATATCTCGCTTATCAAAAAATCATTACAACAACTGTTCAGAGCAAGTTGTATGAAGATTGTGCAAACAAATGAAACTTTGAAGAGTGTTCGCAAGCTTTTTCTTTAATTTGACCAAGTGGCATAGATTCTGACCCTTCATTTCCCAGTTTCTGACTTGTCCGATATGTCATTGGAACAATTGTTCTCACAAATTTTCATAACGGGCAATAAATCTTGTCTCTAGAGTGTTCACAAGGTATTGATATAATTTGACTTAGTAACCTTGTTTTTGACTCCAAAATAACCCAGATTTTAACTTGTTAATTGTGAGTAAAGTTCTGACCAAGTTTCATAAAGGTTGGGCAATAAATGTGGCCTCTAGAGTGTTCACAAGCTTTTTGTTTAATTTTACCTAGTAAACAGGTGTAAGACCCTGCCTAACCGCGATAACAACTCAGCAGATATATCTATGAAACAATTTTTCTGACCATGTTGTATGAAGATTAAGCTATAATTGTAGCCTCTAAGAGTGTTAATCTTTTTTCCTAAAATTTGTCCTAGCGACCTAGTTTTTTTTACCCCATATGACCCAGTTACGAACTTGGTCAATATTTAATTGGACAAATGTTATGACCAAGTTTCATTAAGATTGGGCAATAAATGTGAACTCTAGTGTTTAAAGGTTTTTCGTTTATTAGGCCAAGTTTGCAACTCAGTCCAGATATCATTTACACAAATGTTCTGACGAAGTTTCATGAAGGTTGGTCAATAAATGCAGCCTTCAGAGCATTTACAATACAAATGTTGACCAAAAACCACAGACCAAAGGCAATCAAAAAGGCTCACCATGTGTTCAGGTAAGCTAATAAAAATGCTTGTCACCATAGGATGACATATGCCCCCTTTTTTTCACATTTTTGTAAACCTCAACGCAAAGTGTTTTTCTACATTTTTCAAAACCAAAACGCAAAGTGTGACGGAATTTAATACGGACAGTCAGACAGACGGGCGGACAGTGCGATCACTATATGCCCACCTTAGGGGGCATAAAAAGTAACTGAATTTAAATAGAATACACAATTACAACTAACTGAATGAAGATAAATTGTTTTTAGATAACCCAATACATTAGTGCGCTTTTTTTCTTTATTTGATAACAAACGCATATATATTATGTGTGTGCTTACATATCCTTAAAAAAGTCCTTTATTTGTTACCTTCAAAATAGCACATGAACCACCTTACAAGTTTGAGACAAACTCTATTTAATGTATTGTGAACTTCAAACAACAGCCAAAAGACTTATAAATAAAAGTAACACTCACTTTTATGAATCAGTTAAATAAATAATTATATAGAGCCTCATACAAACAACAACTCGTGAATGATTACTGCTATTGCATGTCAACACATCTCATTGTTCTTTACAACATTTCTAAGAAAATCTTCACAAAGTTCCCAGGCAAAAACACACACAAAGGTACCACGTGAAGATGCCTTTAACCTAATATGGCATCCTTTTTGTTGTTTGCTGTTATACAATTATATCCTAAGTTAAGTAACAAATTACATAAAATGTCACAAAGTAAGATCCATAATCAGAGGCTAACTTCCAGTCTTCTCTGCATCTGACTCCTGAAAGTAAAGCAGGCAACATTTCATAGATGTTTAACACAAGGCCACACAAAACATTCCATAGATTTTATACACTTAGGCCACACAACTTTGATTCTATGTTTAGTGTCTCCATAATCGAGGCATTACAAATCTGTTTAAATCACTTGCCCTGTATTTATGTATTTATTTAAGTAAAATTTATATTAATGTGACACTTGGTCATGGGGTTTATTTAAAATTGTTAACATAAAAAATAAATACATAAAAACTTAAAATTTAAGTTGAAACCAAACAAATTAGAGGTCTGTCATGAATGTCACTAATACCCCAAGTGGTTGGTCAGGATCAAGGGTAAATGTAACATACGAATGTGTGGATCACAGAAGATGAAAAAACAAAGTGTTTTACACATTTACACATTATGGTAATGACAAACCCATATTTCAAGTTTTAATTTAAATATTTGAGAAACAAGGAAGTAGAACTTTCATTCCACAAACGTATAAAATCATATGTAGAAAAACCAACAGAGTGATTCCAATATACACCCTGCAGATGTAGTTCTTACCACTGCCNAATGATTACTGCTATTGCATGTCAACACATCTCATTGTTCTTTACAGCATTTCTAAGAAAATCTTCACAAAGTTCCCAGGAAAAAACACACACAAAGGTCCCACGTGAAGATGCCTTTAACCTAATCTTATCCTTTTTGTTGTTTGCTGTTATACAATACTATTTTAAGTTAAGTAACAAATTACATATAATGTCACAAAGTAAGATCCATAATCAGAGGCTAACTTCCACCAGTCTTCTCTGCATCTGACTCCTGAAAGTAAAACAGGTAACAGTTCATAGATGTTTAACACAAAGCCACACAAAACATTCCAAAGATTTTATACACTTAGGCCACACAACTTTGATTCTATGTTTAGTGTCCCCATAATCGACGCATTACAAATCTGTTTAAATCACTTACCCTGTATTTATGTATTTATTTAAGTAAAATTTATATTAATGTGACACTTGGTCATGGGTTTTATTTAAAATTGTTAACATAAAAAATAAATACATAAAAACTTAAAAATTAAGTTGAAACCAAACAAATTAGAGCTCTGTCATGAACGTCACTAATACCCCAAGTGGTTGGTCAGGATCAAAGGTAAATGTAACCTACAAATGTGTGGATCAAAGAAGATGAAAAAACAAAATGTTTTACACATTTACACATTATGGTAATGACAAACCCATATTTCAAGTTTTAATTTAAATGTTTGAGAAACAAGGAAGTAGAACTTTCATTCCACAAACGTATAAAATCATATGTAGAAAAACCAACACAGTGATTCCAATATACACCCTGCAGATGTAGTTCTTACCACTGCCCCCCCCCCCTACTTCAGCAAGACCTCACCTTTTTTAAAGTTCCATGGAGGATATATGGCGTCTGGAAGTCGTTCTGACAGTTTGAGTAGCCCATTCCTAGACCAATACCTCCACCAAGTGTGATGGGCCAGGGGCGACCTAAAATATATATTGAGAAAATCTGTATATAATGTAAACAACTCTAAATTGGTCTTGTTTACATGTGTTTGTTTGTTTTTGCTTTTTTCTTATATTTTTACATTTTCAACAGTTTTTAAGTTATATAAGTTATATCACAGCGGTCAGTTAACAAATTCAAAGTTTTCCTTAGTTAGCTGTTTTACCCGTACTAAGTGCACATACTTATGCCAGTAACTGACAACTTCCCTACTTGAATCAGAGGTAGGGGGGAAATGGCCATAGAAATGATTTCATGACCAATGCCCACACAAGTTATGTTACCGGGCCAGGGTTGGAACCCTCGATCCTCTGATTTGTAGTTCTACCAACTGAGACAGCCTGGCTAAAGTTAATTTAAGGATGCTCTGTATGCAGGATTTCAAATTGACAATCTTCCAAAAGCCTTAGCAGAAACCGTTACACCACTGGAACATCTATCTTAAATCACTGCAGAGAGATAACAGAGTTTTATACAAGGACCAGTATTTACCATATTCTGTGATTCCCAGTAGAAGAAATTAGATTTAGTCACACACTTGATATAAAGCCCTGCACCACTTTGACAGAAATGGTCAAGAGAAAATAACTCTGAAATGTGAAGATCACTTGGCATGAAAAAATTTGTTGCACATTAACATTTCATGGTTATGACATATTTAACAACAATGTGTTTGTCAGAAACACAATGCCCCTTTATGGGCCGCTTTGATTTTTTTGATTTTTTATCTTTGACCTTGAAGGATGACCTTGACCTTTCACCACTCAAAATGTGCAGCTCCATGAGAGACACATGCATGCCTAATATGAAGTTGCTATCTTCAATATTGCACAAGTTATGACAAAACTTTAATATTTATTAAAGTTTTGGACAGACAGACAGACAGACAGTCCAAAAACAATATACCCCCTTTTTATAAAAATTCAATCCAAACCTTGAGAAAAATGAAAAAATATTCATCTCCATAAAACTACAGTTTTTTATGCTGACAAACCAATTAAGGGTCCGACCACCAGATCGAGATTCCAATATACCCCCGCCAGCATGACATTAGAATAAAAACAATTCTTGAGCTGGATATGGGGACAGAGCTCTAGATAAGGATTTAGTCTAAAGGGTATTTTACCCNTACCAGCACCAGTCACTGAAAAGGAGAAAAAACAAACATGCAGACTACACATTTATTTTAAAGCACTTAGTGGTGTGGAGATAAGAGCTGGAAAATTCTTTGCAGCATTGATCAATCAATTGATCTCTTGCCATCTGTCAATCAAATCCTTAGCTAAATATCGATCGACCAATCAACGATCGATTAATCGGGCGCCTCAGTTACCAATGACCCATTTTCTAGACAATTCTAAATAATAAATGCAAATTTTTATAAATTGCAGGTCATTAACCCTTTGCATGCTGGGAAATTCGTCATCTGCTAAAATGTTGTCTGCTAAATTTCTAAAATTAGCATTTTCTTCGATTTTTTTTCAAAGAATACTATCAGAATAGCAAACAGTTTGGATCCTGATGAGACGCCACGTTCTGTGGCGTCTCATCTGGATCCAAACTGTTTGCAAAGGCCTTCAAAATCCGGTTCCAGCGTTCAAAGGGTTAAGTGTGTATGATTTTAACATTATGATACGAGTCTTGCTCTGGGAAAACAGGGTTTCATGTATGTGTGCAAAGTGTTGTCCCAGATTAGCCCTTTGCAGTCTGCCATACATGCCAGAATATTTCAGGTCCAAATCGGGACTTCCATAAAAAAATTGTCGGGAACTTTGACAAAAAAGCGGGACACCTAAAAGGATCAATCATTCAACCTTTTCTTTAGTCAGTAGTCAGAATATTACCAACAAAAGCTCTAAATTTCTGCCCAATATTGTTGATAAATGTGTGTTCAGAATTTCGTGAACACAGACGCTCTCCATTTTCCAAAAGTAAACACACTCCATACACTGAAATGTGGGGGGTATCCTCGTACGCCTCGAGTTGACATCCAATCGGTCCAGTGATATCCCCTTGAACATACATAAATCGTGTGACACGATGTGAGCGCATCGAGCACTGTTCTAAGTGTTCTTATTCAACCAATCGTCAATTAACCCTAAATTTAGATTGATGCAATATGCACAAACTATTTTCTGAAAATCAGTCGAAAACAAAAGGTAATTTGTGAGGAACATCAATGTGTATTGGTCAGCATTCAATTTGTTTGATGTAAAAAATCGGTGTTTATTAATGATTATTTTCAAATTAATTGCGACAGTATTTGTGACAGCATCATCCTGTTATCCATTCGTACACTCATAACAAGTTCCAATGAAAAAAATGCAGTTCCAAAATATGGCTTCGGAAACAGTAGTCCATATAAACAGAATCCCGGAGCCTTTGATAATTTTTGCTATGGCGGCTCTGGGAGTCCATTTGCACCCCTTCATAAACATGGGTGCACTTCACTAAACGGACGTAGTTCGAGACAAATTGGGGAAAATAATGAATAAACTTCATAAACATGTAAAATTTACCTGAATGGCAACCTATCTATCTATAAATACTGTCTCAACTCCCCTTTCGGGTATTATTGACGTTAT